>CABFVX010004045.1:16825-37967 GCA_902151425.1 Timema shepardi | reverse complement strand
TTTTTTTTTTTTTTTATATTTATTTCTTCATGCCATAAAATATTCTTACATTGTAAATTACTAATGAAAATGTTGGCATTGTGGCCATATTATTTCCCTGGGGTATGTTCTTTTATCGTTCAGAACATTGTTTAAGTCAAATTTTGCACATGGTAATCAAATTGCCTCCTCACGTGTCTTTTACCATTTTCCTTCATGGTCTTATTCAACAGAGATATTATTAATGTCTGGTGTTTGGTATTTTACGAAACTTCAGCCACTCTCTTTGTGTCTTCTGTGAGTGAATATGCTTCAGGCTGGAATCCATGCAGTCTCATGATACAGTTACGTTACATTCTTGCATAATACTGTTCACTTTTTTTCATTAATATTGTGTCTTTTACTATTTACTAACATACCATTAATGAACAAAGAAAGAACACATAAATACGCACAAAACATTTTATGCTTAGAAATGTCAAAACTCGACATTTCAATCTCATTACCCTTGATTTTTACCATTACCAAATCAAAATAATCGACTGTCAAACTTAGTTTAGACTAAACATGGTCACCTATAGCAAGGTCCATGTATATTAATGTTCATGCTTGGACCTAACATGCCAACTTTTAAAGGCTGAAAACAAAGAATAATTGAAGTTTAAGTTAGTAATGGGTAAAGTAGGAATCATGATTTTTAACTGTTGGAGACACTGACTAAGATGCACGATCCAACCACTGCACCAATCACGAGAGGCGCTGCAGTAGCGCAAGCATCACGAGTTAGCCAATCACATAACTTTCCGTTACACAGTTCTTTTTCCGTCACCAAACCGACCGCGTCGTTTTGTGCTCACGCTAACTTTCTTTTCGTGTTAATTAGCCCACTAAGTGTATTTGTAGATTCTATGTTCGTCTCAGACGTTAATTTTGTGTACTCGACATTAACCTTTGCTAACAGGTTATGGGCCCAGTACTCGTCGCGATAATTATCGTGTGACTAATCGAAGATCGCGAAGCACGTGACTCTAACGGACACTGCGCCATATTTAGTCTAGAAAAACTCGTTAGTACGCTGCGAAAATGAACGCAACCGGCGTAAAGTTCGAAGTTTTAAATAAAGAGAATTATGAAACATGGAAGCTACAGATGCGTGCAGTTCTCATAAAGAATGATGCATGGGGCTATGTGAGCGGGACAATCGTGAAGCCGGAAGCGGATGCAGCCGAGCCAGCGACGATTGAAGCCGAACGACGGTGGAGAGAAGCCGACCTGAAGGCACAATCTGACATAGTGCTCGCCATGAACCCGTCAGAAATAAAACAGACTAAGGGCTGCGAAACTTCACGAGCAATCTGGGAAAAATTAGAGGGAATATACCAGTCCAAAGGGCCGGCACGGAAGGCTGCGTTGTTGAATAACTTGATGTCCTTGAAACTACAAGATGGCGGCGACATGCATGAACACACTCGGTGTTTTTTCGACATGGTGGATAGGTTGGCAGAACTTGAAGTTGATATTAATCAAGAGCTATTGGCAGTCATGTTTTTGCGCAGCCTACCGGAGAGCTACGAAAACTTTCGTTGCGCCATGTCGTCACGTGACGCATTACCGCCTCTGGAGATGCTTCGAATCAAAGTTACGGAGGAATTCGACGCGCGTAAGGAAACGAGCCGGAACTCAACGCAAAACGCGATGTACGCGGGAAAGTCGGTCGGAAGTAATAGACGAGAAAAGCCCAGATGGGAGAAATTGAACAAAGACTATGGTGCGAAAAAGGACTCTAAAATGAAGTGTTTTAAGTGCAATGCAATCGGACACCGGGCGAAAAACTGTCAGAAGACAAGGATGTCGAACGAACAATCCGCGAAAATCGTCGAAAGCGTGTGCCTAACCGCGACGGACACATCCAATAAAGGTGCACTTAAAATTGCAAACAATGCGGGTCGTGTTAGCTGGTGTTTCGACAGTGGATGCACGTCTCACATGTGTGGGAGTATCGAGTCGTTCGCACAGATCAGTCGGAACTTCGATCATGGAAAGTTAAATCTCGCTAACGGAACCTGCACGGACATTGAAGGAATCGGTACCGTGTCATTTGGGACGAGCGTGAGCGGTAATCAAAAGGTGATCGAATTCAAAGACACATTGTATGTACCAGGCCTACGCGCTAACCTCATTTCGGTCGGTAAAGTTACCGACAGAGGTCACAAAGTGATCTTTAGTGAGGCAAAGGCCGAGATCATCGATCAGGATGACAATGTGCTGCTTATCGCGAAACGGGAAAACGGGCTATATTATTTCCCAGAGTTGAACGACCAAGAGTGCAGGAAAATCTCAGGCCCGGATGACGCCGCTATTACTCCAAAAAGGAATTCCATTGAGGATTGGCATTCTCGCATGGGACATCTTAATGTTAAGTCACTACGTGAGGCTATCAAGATGGGATCGATTCGAGGAATCAACATCGAGGACATTAACAAAGATTTTCAATGTAGTGTTTGTCTCCAGGGGAAGATGTGTCGTGCTCCATTTCCAAGGGTTTCAGAGAGAGTGTCGGTACTGGGTGAGCTCATACACTCCGACATTTGTGGTCCAATGCGAGTCGCTTCACACGGAAAGAAGCTCTACTTCGCTACGTTCATAGACGACTCTTCAGGATGGTGTGAGGTGAGATTCATCGAACAAAAGAACCAAGTGATGGATGAGTTTGATAGTTTCAGGGCACTTGTTAGCACCCAACAGGGAAAGTCGATTAAGTGCCTACAGTCGGATAACGGACGCGAATATGTCAACAAACAGTTTGACCAACTGCTCCAAAAACACGGCATCTTGAGGCGTTTGACTGCACCTTACAACCCACAGCAAAATGGAGTTGCTGAGAGGAGAAACAGGACACTGATGGAGATGGCACGTTGCCTTTTAATCCAGTCCGGACTGCCACCGACTTTTTGGGCGGAGGCCGTCAACACCGCAAACTTCATACGCAATAGGTCACCAACAAGTAAACTAAAGGGAAGAACCCCGTATGAGGTTTGGTTCGGGAAGCCACCGGACGTGTCCAGCTTTAGGATCTTTGGGAGCGAAGTCTTCGTCATGGACAGAACGCCGGGCAAGGGGAAGCTGGAAGTAAGATCAAAGAAAGGCATCTTCGTAGGTTATAGCTCAGAGTCAAAGGCGTACAGGGTATGGCTACCGGAGCAGAGGAAGATCGAGGTATCCAGAGATGTGATTTTCATGGACAGGACTACGATCCAGTCATCGAAGAATTGGGAGGACTTCCTCCCGCAGGACAAGTCCCCAAATTTGTCAAGTTCTTCAGTTGATCTTAACGCCACGGAGAGTGAAGATCAACATGTCATGATCAACCTCTCTAATAGTCAAGAATCGCATCATCCAACCGAAGAGCCATTACCAGAGGAACGTTACGACGAGTACGAAGACGCTGAGGGTTTCCAGGGTTTTCCCCCAGAACAACCATTGAACGCTGTAAGAAGAGGTCCAGGAAGGCCGAGGGTACTGCGGACCGGACGTCCCGGAAGACCCCCCAGAGTCTATGCAATGGCGAATCATGTCGTCAAGGATGACTTTGTTTTTATGACTGAAGTTCCAGTTGTTCGAGCAATGACAAGTACGGATTCAACCGAATGGATGTTGGCCATGGCAAATGAAGTGGAGTCAATTCTTGCAAAGGACACATGGGATCTAGTGGACAGGTCAAAAGCGTCAAGGGTGATCGGCAGTCGCTTTGTGCTACGAAATAAGTACGGGGCAAACGGCGTTCTGGAGAAGCGCAAAGCCAGGATAGTGGCGAAGGGATATGCTCAACAGTACGGCAGGGATTTTCACGAGACGTATGCGCCAGTTGCACGACTAGATTCAATACGGTTGGTTGTTGCATTTGCAGCCCAGAACAATATGCACATACGCCAGTATGATGTGGAAACAGCTTATTTAAACGGGAAACTGGATGAGGAGGTATTCATGGAGGTACCAGATCGTTTTGAAGAAGTCCTAGAGCACATAGTGAGAAGTAAAGGACGCAAGGATCAGACAGTCAGCAGGGCGAGAGCCACACTAGACAAGTTAGCAACAGGTAACAGGGTCTGCCATGTAAAGAAGGCTCTGTACGGCCTAAAACAAGCTGGTCGTGCCTGGAACAAGCGTCTAGATAGAGAGTTGCGCACCATGGGCGCGAAACCCACCAATGGGGACCCGTGTGTGTATATAAGGCATTGGAACGAAGAGATCATGATCATCATCATCTACGTCGACGACATCTTGATAATATGTCGTGACCCTGAAGAAACTACCCGTTTCGGGGACAGACTTGGAAAGATGTTTGAGATGAAGGATCTGGGTGATCTGAAGCGCTGTTTGGGGATGGATTTCTCCAGAAACTGTGGTGGGATATTTGTAAGTCAAAAGACGTACATAAAAGACATCCTTCAACGCTTTGGTATGTCGGATTGCAAGCCTGTTTCAACCCCACTAGACGTCGGGACGAAGCTGGCGAAGGGTGAGGTATGGTCAACTTCAGATGGTGAGAGACCCCCATACCGAGAACTAGTTGGTTGCTTGTTATATTTGTCAGTGGCCACACGCCCGGACATATCTCATGCAGCTAGTGTGTTAAGTCAATTTAACGACTGTTTCAACGGTACTCATTGGAGCGCAGCAAAGAGGGTGCTTCGGTACCTCAAGGGCACTGCTGACCAGGGAATCTCATACAAGCGTGGGAAAGGCTCATTGACAGGCTACGTAGATGCTGACTGGGGAGGATCACTTGATGACCGGCGTTCCTTTACAGGATATGTTTTCGTCATGAATAGAGGTGCGATTGCTTGGGATTCAAGGAAGCAACAGACTGTTGCGCTATCTACCACAGAGGCCGAATACATGGCCCTGAGTGAAGCAGCCAAGGAAGCTGTGCACCTCCAGCGTTTCCTGCTAGAGCTTGGAAAGGAGGAATTTGGACCACTTCAACTGCTCAATGACAATGTTGGGGCGCAGAGGCTGGCAACCAATCCTGTCTTTCATGCACGTACCAAACACATTGACATTCGTCACCATTTTGTACGAGAGATTGTTGAGTCGGGTCAACTGGTGCTGGGACACGTGGCATCGGAAGAGATGCCAGCTGATGTATTAACCAAGGCTTTGACTAAATCAAAGCATGGGCACTGTGTTGATCTCCTGGGACTGATAAAGGCACCTGATGAGTCTTCAGTTGTTGTCTCGAGGGGAAGTGTTGGAGACACTGACTAAGATGCACGATCCAACCACTGCACCAATCACGAGAGGCGCTGCAGTAGCGCAAGCATCACGAGTTAGCCAATCACATAACTTTCCGTTACACAGTTCTTTTTCCGTCACCAAATCAACCGCGTTGTTTTGTGCTCACGCTAACTTTCTTTTCGTGTTAATTAGCCCACTAAGTGTATTTGTAGATTCTATGTTCGTCTCAGGCGTTAATTTTGTGTACTCGACATTAACCTTTGCTAACATTAACTAACCTAAATATTCAGTGATATGTTTTTCCCTTTAAAATCTGCAAATACAGCCTACCTGGAATAGCACATACTCAGCCGCATTCCCACGTTATATTGCATGGCTGGCAGTTTCCCTAAAAAAAATGCTTATTTGGAAAAACCTTAATTGTGTTATTCATGTAAAAAAAAACAATCAAATTTACTTTTTCGCTAATGTGAATTTTGCCTGTCCCTAATTATATACCGTGAAAAAATCAAACTTAACTTTAGATATCAGCCCCTTTATTGTTTGAACATAACTTTATGGATCTCACTATCTATTGAAGCTATTTTTTAAATCACCAACACCGAGGTTCTTGCAGATTAAGGTGCAAGTCTAGTCACATGTGTGTAATAACATATAATGCGTTTCTCTGTATGTTTTGCAGCCATGTTCAGTAGAGATTGTGTTCCAGGACATGATCTTCAGTGACGAGGAGTGTGAGCAGGACTCCGGGCGCTCGGAACCCGAGGAGGAGCTGGAACCTGAGCGCTCGCCCTCTCTTGACAACATGCCTTCAGTGAGTAACATTTACAAACACTTAAAATATCTTAGTGCAACAAAAATGTAAAATAATTTAATGTAAGTGCTAGGACTTGAACTTGTAGGATTGCCAAATTGGTTGATATATTCACACCACTGGATACTGGGTATTTGATATTTGGCAACACTGCAAGTTTTCGTTACTTTCCATATTTTTTAAATATTCGAATATCTTTTTTCAGTGTTTTTTCTGTCCTTATTCTTATAAAAAAGAAATATTTCTGAAAATTTCAAATTGTGTGCAATGTGTAACATCAAATGTGATGATAATATTGAAGTTTGAACAAATAAAGATAAGTTTATTGGTTTTTGCTGAATTCTGACCTACCTCTTCTTCTTTTTTTTATTATTTACATTATAATTAGAAGCATCGGTTTTTCATGATGCATATAATCGCGAGATATATATATACACACACACACTTTTATTTTAAAACAAAATCAGGAAATTTTAACACTATTGTGAAAGTATTACTGAAAATTCTTGGTAAAAGTTTCTTGGATAACATTCAAATTTTTTATATAATTTTTGAAAAATATCCTTTTTTTTAAAGATTTGTTAAAGGACAAGTATATACGAGAATATACTGTGTTAAGGGGCCTAATTTTTCAAGGGAATGCGGCAGGAAAATTTGTATACTTTCTAGCTACTCCATTTTATATGAAAGTACATAGCCTAAAATTTGTTGAAGCATCTGTGCAATCCGTATGTATAACAATAAATAATGTTGATAGGGTGTGATTATTTTCTGGGTATGGAAATGGTAGAAAAAAGAATCACTCCTACTGACATAGTTGAGGTCTCTTGCATTTTCTGACTTGCCTTAAATTATTTGATGTGTGGTGTATTTATATCATTGATACAAATAAACACGTGATGATTAGGCCTTAGCGAGCTGTCAACATCTGGGAAATTAGATTTTCCTGAAATTTGGGTGGGAAAACTTATTTTTGAGAAAGATTTCATATTAAAAAGTTATAATTAAATAACTTCTCTCCATATTGCGTTTGTATTTAATGTTACATTAACAATATTATCTATTTATTAAAGTTAAATTAACCTTATCTTTCGCTATGTAGACTGATATTCTAAACTTCAGTAGCTTTTATTTACAACTAGCAGTTAAATCACTTCACGAATAATATTTACGCTTGTATTGTAAGTTTAAAGGTGTGATTCTCTTCAAATGTTGCTGTGAGCTCATTAATCCTCCACTCAAGGAATGTTAATGTCACAATCACCTCAGTCATCTTAAACTCTAACATTATCCTTTACTTCATCTTCTCCAGAACATATATCTTAAGGTTTAGATTCAATTCCAGCAAAGTTAATAAAGGGAGGTGGTAACAGTAGTAATATAAATGCATAAATTGTTATGTTCTATATGGAACCACAAAAATGGAAGGAAGATATTATAATACCCAGTTTCAAAAAGGTAGATATAAAACAGTAATGACGAAGAGGTATCTCACCAACTTAAAAAAAAAAATTTTTATCTAACATAATTTTAATAAGACCGATGCCATATGCAGAAGAAGTAATTTGCTATTATCAGTGTGGATTTTGACTAAATAGATCAAGGTTCACATAGAGAATACAGAGTGGGGACGATAGTTTAGAGATTACTGTGAACAACATATCATTTGGCAGGGTTAATGTGTTTAAAAATTTGGGAACAATTTTAACTAACAATTATGATATTAGATTAAAAATTAGGAAAAGAATAGTCGAGAAATGCATGCTGTTACTCAGTAAGTTATTGACCTATCGCTTGCTATCAATGAATGTAAAACTCATAGTATACAAAACAATAATTTTACCAGTTCTCTGCATGTGAATTCTAGTCCTTTACCTTCATGACAATAAATAAATAGATAAGCAGCTCAAAAACAAGGTACTTAGGAAAATATCTGGTCCAAAAAGGGATGAGGCTACTGGGGAGTTGAGGAGGTTACATAATGTTTATTTACATACCCTGTATTTCTCACAAAACATTGTTAGGATAATTAGGTATTGTAGATTATGGTGGGCAGGACATAAAGTGTTAATGGGAGAATCTAGAACCATTTTTAGGATATTTACTGTCGAACCCAATGGTAAGATCTAGATACATATGGGAGAATAACATTAGAATGGACCTGAAAGAGATGGGTTGTAATGAGGGTTATTTGATAGATCTTGTTCAAGATAAGGATAGGTGGTGTACTTTTGTAAGTGCGGCATTGAAAACTTTGGAATTCCTAATGCCATAGGGTAGTGATGGCAAATCTTTGGCACGCCGACATGAAAAATAATAAGACTTAAATAAAACTTTTCCCAATATGATAGTATAATCTTTTTAAAGTCTGTAATATTTATTCTCCATGTTATTCAATGTAATGTTTCAATGCATTATATGAAGTAGATGGTTAGAAACTGTCTTGACTCTTAAGATGTGGCACACTGGGCTAATTCAAAGCAGCTATTCCTTGATTTGACACTGGTCATAAAAGTTTTGACATCATCGCCATGAAGTCCAAACAAATTTTCCATAGGCTTCTAATTTTTTTGTCAACTTATTATATATTTTTTTATTTGAATTAATGAGAATGTTGGGCAGACTAGTGATCGAAATACACAATATGTATAAACTATTGCTAACACAATTTATAGCACGACCGGTACAGTGCTTGGCTGGAGCATCACTAACGGTTTATTATTTGAAAAAGCCTTTTAAGACTAAATGCATGAGACATCTGTCGGCGTTATAGCGAACTACAAATTTAAACAAACATGAACCTTTTGACGGTAATAATTGAACTCCAACAGAGAAGGCAAAGTTTGTATTAAAAAAAAATCTAAAAATGAATTTAAACCTAGATCGGAAAATTATGTTTATAATTTGTCCCGTCCTGTGGGATATTATTTCCCAAAGTCAAAATGTTAATCTTCCACAGACCTATTTATGAATTTTTATTAAATTATTATTAATTCATCTTTCTTTAAAAACTAAAACCTAAACTAGAAATCGCTGAAAAATTGACAAAATAAAGATCAATAGAAAGAAACCCATGCTGGATTATCCTTCTATGCTGCTATCATAATTTCTAATATTCAAATTTGAAAAAAGTCTATTTGCTACAGCTCTTATTTGAACCTGCCTTGGAAAGATAATTTTAAAATGTATCTATTCACATTCCTGACACATTTTCTTTGGTTATCATTCTATTAGACATAGGAGAATGATAGTGCGCTATATTTCTAGAACCAGCACTTGAGTAGTGCGCTATATTTCTAGAACCAGCACCTGAGCGGACCTCCTCCACAGCAGACAATGACAGCGTATTACAACAATGCCAATGCTGTGGTGAGCAGCGCTGTAGTCCCGCCAACCTTGATCACCCAACCTTTGGCACCGCCTCATCAGATGAACGGCTCAGTCCACCTCGAGGAGGTGATGGCTCCAACTGTGGTCGTGGTCCCCTTGCCTCAACCTCAGCCAACTCTGCCTCACACGATGCAGACACTGTCATCGCAGGTAATGCTTCGTGGTTTCACTTTGTCAAGGATGTCAAACTCTGGTGCCTGCTATTCATGTTAGTTCTAAAATACCAGAAAGTGAAAGCTCTTGCATATAATTTAAATGACAATATTCAGAACTGGGCAATAAACTAATTAACATTAAAGTGTAGTACCTAGAGCTATGATAAATTGAGCTAAAATTAAACTAACTGTAATATTCTCAGCAAAATAAAAATGACCTGCATGAAACTTAATTGTTTTTTTTATGATCATATTTGAGAATGTATGGGAAAGGTGGATCAAACACAATATCCGAGATCATTAGGAGGGAGTGTGAATCTCGCAACCCACCTTCCTTAAAGAGTAAACTATAAAGCACAAAAGTGAAAACAGGAAGTTTATAAACTTGGCGATTTAATGAGCTATTATTTCCCCAAAATATGCATTTGTAATATTAATTACCCTATAAGAAGAGTCAGAATCACAAGCAGTTATAAATTTGAAATGTTTCATATTTAGTGTTTGAGTCCTTAATGTAATAATAATCACTCATGATCATTTCTTCTGTTACAATTTCATTCCTCTGTGTGTGCATTCACCTAGTTTGGGATCTTGCTAAAAATCATCTTATTACAAAATTTATTTCATTTAGATTTTTAATTCTTATAAAATTTAATGTTCATACTTTAAAATGAAAAATAAGATGGTTAAAATTAGTGGTTTACAAGCTTGGGTCTTTTCATTCGAGTTGAGTATTTCAAAATCTTCCGAATTCAAGTATGTTTGTAGTTTTAAGTTCATAAAATTTGTATTTGTTTATTTTAAAATTAAAATGGTATATTTAAAATGTCACATCAAATGTAAGTACCACATCTTTAAAATGTGAGATTTAAAAAAATATATGAAAACAACCTGTTCTTAAAATATGAATGACACTCAATTTTATAAATAATAAAATTTAAATGGAAATATTGGTTTTTAAATTATAAATAACACTTTAAAAAACATGATTTAAAAACACAAAACTCAAATAAAATTATAGTAGAAAAAAATCAAGTCAAAATGATTTCAACACTCATGTATGTAAAGACATATTTACACTAACGATTACAAAAAAAAGTTTATAAATTGCTGTTTTAATGTGTTAATATTTCCCCAAAATAAGCCTACTTAACTTTAATCACCATATAAGATAACACAAGGATCACAATCAGTCAGAATTTTGAAATGTTTCATATTTATTTTAGTAGTCATTAATGTAGTAATAGCACTTCCTCTGTTTTATTCCATTCCTCTATGTGTAGTTGCACATGCGCCTTATATAAATTCTCGCACTAGAAACTATATTGCTAGAAAATGTATTTAATGTTTATAAAAATTGGTGTTCATGCTTTAAAATGAAAAATTAGAATGTTAAAATAATATTTCTAGCAGACAATTTGAAATAGAAAATGCTTTTTTTTTTATTTAAATGGGGTAAGTGTCGTAAAATATTTATTGCAATGTTGATCAACACTGATTTTAGACAGTTTAACCAACATAATTCTGTAATTAAATAGTAACCAATGATAGTTTTTAAATACCTTAAGTTTAAAAACATTTAAAAAGTATTCTCAATGTTAGATTTTTAGTTTTATGAAAATTATAATTTTAAGTATTTAATTATCTATCTATTTAGCCTTTTCTATCTTTATTGCTTAGTGATGGAAACAAAACTTCAATCGGAGATTTAAAATAGACTACAATATTTAATAAGTTTACCGCTTGAAAGTAGTTTTAGGGTGTGATACTACATTATTGATGTGAAATTTTATATTAATTTTACCAGTTTGCTAAGTAACTGAATAATTTTAAAAATTTATTTCTATATGCATAGAGAGGATGCTCATAAATGACGAGCCTACAAAATCAAAACTTTCATCTTGATTTTGAGCTTTAATGACAAGCTTGGCTCTAGATCCGAGTAATCGAAAAGCCCTATTATTTAAACGTCGAGTACATTAATCTTTTGCCAGCATTAACAAAGAGTAAAAGAACTGATATAGGCTCAATTAAAAATGACCCAATTTTGAATTGAGATTTAATAGATGGTTACATTAAGATTGAGTCTTAAGATGCCACTCTAGTCCAGTGTTGATACTGTACCATCACAAAGGCTGTGTCTTGTTACGGCAGGGAAACGTCATGGAAAAGTCAGGGAATTTCATTAAATTTCCGGAATTTTCACATATTCACTTATAAAATACCCAAATTTGATCTACAATAGTCAAAATAACATTTTTTCTCCTAGCTAATACACACCACTAATCTCTTTTAACACACTTATCGATTGTTGAGCATACTAAGCTCNCCCCCCCCCCTCTATCGCTTGGCTTTAATCAAAATTGAGACATAGATGCATGTATGTGAATTCGATTGCATTATTGGAAGAATTCACTAAAAAATAAAAATGTCCTACAATGATTTTTAATTGTACTCAGGTAAGATGATCTTTTAGTAACTCATTACAATCTCTATGAAATCTCGGTTACTAGCCCATCGCTTTGGGCTGAAATTTTTAACACATGAATATAAGAACATAATTTCAGAAATTATGTGTGTCTAAAAATAATATTACATTAAGCTGTGATCTTAATAAAATAATGTTTGTAATACTAACGGGAAAAGTTGAAAATTGGCTCTGGAAAACCTGGAAAAGTCGGGGAGTTTAAAATATAGTTTAGCTCGACACCCTGAGTGTACTCTCGGACAAGGGCTATGTCTTGTTACAGCAGCAACCTGCCCCTATTCATGCTTCAGTGATGGCAGTGTACCCTCTCTGACAATGCTATGTCTTGTTACAGCAGCAACCTCCTCCCATGTCGAGCCTCCCAACCTCACACTTGGTTGCTCCTGTGCATGCTCCAGTAGTGATACAAGACGAGAGCGAAGATGACCAGGAGCTGGGCCCCAACGAGGAGGTGGGCGAGGTGGAGACTTTGGAGAACCTCGAGCTGGAAGAGAACATGGAGAGCAAACACGAGAGTCAGGATGAGACGCATCTTGAGCCAGGTAAGGCTTTAGACAGTTTCAAAACATTAGGGGCACTACCTGTTTCTAGGGAAATATTCTCACATCATTTGTGGAGCTTCCAAACAACTCAATTAAAACAATCTGCAGTTAGATATTAAATGTTTATTATTATCATCCATGACAACACCTTTCGATGTCATTATAAATTAATTATTTCATTAAGACTTACATACGATTGGGCATCAATTATAGTGATAATAGTTTTTTTTTGTAATATTGATGCGGATGTTGTTGTTTACCTGTATATGCCTTACGGTGAGCATTAAGTTTAATGATACCGGGTTTTATGATGACAACGCATGCATGCCTTACTACGCACTTGTTATCACAGGACAATGACAATCTGATTTTATGTAATTCGATCAAAATCAGTAAAATTTGATGTTTGTACACAATTTATTTACTTTATTACACATTCACTGTTATAAAATTGACATTGATACAGTTCTTTGTTAATTCCTGAATTTACACGTAGTGTCAGAGCTAGTGCTGTTCAAAATTTTGTTTTTCTTTATGGATCAATACTCACAAGCTGCTTATATATGACCTATCCCTTGCCTCTTGGACCCCTTGTCTCCCGTGTTAAAACTAACTAATAGGAGAACTCCTGGCAACCTGAGGTTGTGAAGGCTAGCTTCCTATTGGGTAAAGGGAACCAGCATCTCTCATGATTTTTCAAAATCATATACAACAGAGTTGGTCTTTTAAGAAAGTAAGTTTTAAAGCGCAATACATTGAAGTTACATTTTGAAACGGGTGATTCTTCATGGATGAAATATTAAAAGGAAACTTTCATACAGTTTATCAAAGAAAAATACACTTCATCCATGACCTTTTTAATATATGAGAGGGGTCCAAAACAGTATTGTTACAGACTTGAAGTTGATATTGAAATATCTAGTTTGATATTACTAAGCGTGTGAAATGTTTTGTGCGTATTTATATTTTATTTTTCTTTGAATATATCAATAATTGGTTATATAAACAATATGAACGAAAAATGTAGACAGTTTTTTCAATGAATACTAATTTGACTTATTTATGTAAATAATATCGCTTTCAACTATATCATCACTTTTTGTTGAGAAAAATAACACCACTTTTCCTCTAAAGATAACCTCACCTTTTGCATGTATCTATTTATAGCTATAGTTATTTATACACTTGTTAAAATTGTGCAATAAAATTTTAATTGTCGAATGACCTTAAACATGGTATCCTTTTCTTCTTTTTCTTTAGATACATGCCTTTGGTCCTCAATATGGCAGTTATATTAGCCAGTTCAAACAATTCTTTTACCATTAGTTTTTGATTGAGGGAAATTAATTTGCTTTAGGAAGAAAATTATATTAGTGCAGTTGATACTTTTTTTTATCTCAGGGATTCTTAAGATAAAGGAAAGCTATGTCTGCTATTTTTATTTTTTATTCATATATACATAAAAATAATATAATTTACAGTTAAATTGCCAAATTGTCAATTTCACAATTATATTTTATTTTGATCTATTTTGTGTAAGTATTATTAGTTCAAAAATGCTACAATGATCTTTAATTATGTTTTCGTGGCAATTCTAATATGCAAAGAAAAGTTTGTAAAAAAAAAGCCTCATAAAGTTTCTACATCTCTTATAGTTGAACAAAGGTGTATTAGCTCTCACTAATTTTAATGGTAAAGATGTATTTTCTCAAACCAAAATTTTAAGCTCCCCAAATTCCCCAAAAAACTTAAATAAAACAAAACAAAAAATATCTTAAGATGCAAACAATACCTTTCACCTCCAATTTAGCAGGAAGCTGGAAATAAGCATCGAACCCAGGACTTTTGGCTTAGTAAGTTATTTTGAGTCAATGGTAGCTGTATTGTCTGATAGCTTGCAATCTATTGATCCTTATATTTAGGCTAGTCATCCACTGGTTGTGTTTTTGTCAGAAATCTGAAGAAACAAATTCGTCAGATCTCACATATGTAGTATCGTCTACTGGAAACGAATGTATTAGATGTGAATGATTCACCCACAATTTCATTTCATCGCAATCATAAAACGGAAAATATAGCTATTTGGGGAAATGCTTATTTAATTAGAAGGCGACTGAATCCAAATAGAAGAAATTATTGAACTAATCATAAATTAGTGAAAAGGTATACATGTGGAGAATCCAATCATTTATTTGATGATTTAAGAGAAGACAAAAAAAGTTTTTTGATTACTATCAAATAAATCAAGATACTTTTGAATATATTTTAAATGCCATTAGTCCATCAATAATTCAATTTTCAAATTTTCGTGAAATCATTCCACCAAAAGAAAATATCATTGTAACATTTTATTTTATTTTATTTTAGAGCAAGTAGCCTCATTAACTTTAAAAAACACACATTCGGAAAACACTAGATTTGGTACACTAGGTGAAAATAGACACTTGTTCTGTATATGTTATCAGAAATAAATTCAAAGCGTATTTTTGCTCACAAGAATTGTACAGTTGAAAATACTCTTTTTGTACATAATATATTAACCGTGGAATACTAATTAATACGTGTGAATATTCACCAGTGATTAATAAGTTTTGGCACCAGAGTAACTGCGAAGAATCCCATCGAGATGTTTTCGCCTGAAGACGTACGAATTACTTTGGGTGCAGTGAACGACCTTCAATACCCTTCAATGGTATCAGATCATTCGCAACTATAGGATGAAAGTGCAGCCATTGGATGACCGGCTTTAACTGAAGATTTCCTTACATTTTTCATAGACTCAGCCTTATAATATAAGTGAATAATGGATGACACCTTTGACTCAAGGGAGCTTTATGTTGCCAATAGAACAAAAGTGTGAATATCATGATGGCTTGAATATAACCGTACTTAACAACTTTAAGGAAAAATGGCTGACAATTAAAAAGGGCAAACCTTTAGCTGCTAATACTATTTTTAACACATGTTTTTAGAGACTTTTGATTGCTTTCTATTGGTAATGTTATTCTCTCGTGACAAGAATTGAGTGTCATTGTTTACTAAGTCAACTTTGTACCTGAGGAAACATATGAAGCATACAACATTGCTGACTGTACATTTGTAAACACGTAATACCTTTCAAACCGGGAGGAGCAAGACACACTGCTGTATGGAGCATGTGCCACATGCAATGTCATGATCGTGTAGACTAGATGGTTCTTCCTTGTTTGATGTGCAGCCAGCATTTAGTTGTTGCTCCAATACACAATGTGGCTTGGCCAACAATTTAACATTGATTTTTTATCTACAGTAGCCTCATGGCTTCTTTGGTGATGAGTGACAGCTCACAGCTGACGGCTTTGAAAAGTTACCAGACCAAATTATGTATCCCTACGCCGAACCATATGAGCTGCAAAAACATGTGTTTAGCAGCTGCCACTTCTGACAATCAAAATTTAGGTATATACTTAAATGTTGACTGTCAGAAGTCAGCTGTGAACTGTCAGTCAGCACCAAAGAAGCCACGGGGCAACTGTTGAAAGATATCCTGAAACATAATATGTTAACACTAGGTTTTAAGACTATTTCCAAGACATATGGTAGAGATGTTTTTGCTAGTTCAACTTGTGATAATTGCTATTAGCATCAGATCCTCCTCGTCAAACAACCCCATTATGATTGGAGTCTCTCGTGTGCCATTCTATCTGAACATTCGTGTCATGTCCCATCAACCATCTGGTGTTAAAGCTGCTCAAGTTTGTAATATCATTATATATCATTACAAACGTAAGAGGGAATATAATTTGAGGGTTCCATCTCTATATGGGGTACTTTGCTTTTAAAACTTTTGTTTTTCTCTTTATGTAAATATGATTCTTAACTTTCATTGTATCTCTGGCTGAAGGAAAGAATTAAACTTTCATTGTCTCACATACCCAACTAAATTAACTTTTTAAGGTCAGAATGAAGTTGCCATACTAGTAAATAAAAAGTCGATCTTGGGGTGAAGTGCTTGCCTCAAGACTCAATGTTTGTGGGTTTTTACCAGCCGGCCGGGATCAACGGATTTTTCTTGAGCGATAAAAATCCATAGAATAGTTCCCTTCGGAGGGGAAGTAAAGCTATTGGTCCCATGTCAACTGTGGCATGTAAAATAATCTTGGAAGGTATGTGGAAATACCTTTCCTGGCAAAATTGATCGGTACTTTCTCCCTCTCACTTATAGAAATTCTTGTTTCTGATTTAATCAGTCAGTTCAAAAAGTGCATGTTAAATGCCTCAAATAAATAAAACTTTTTAGGTCGTGATTTAAAAAGTATCTCTCGGCAATGACAAAGCTATAACAGAAAATGTAAAATCTGAGTAATAAGATACGAAATAATATGAACATTAGGAACGATAAAGGAAATAGTGTGTACGTATTTACTTTCAAAACGTATTAATATTTAGACAAATCTGTTTTTCCCTTATAAAGTCGTCATATTTTTAGGTGAGTGCATATTTTTGGATGTTTCTGAGCTTTGCGTCTCCCTAGTCAGAATCATTTTATCCATATGACACAAAGCCACATGACATACTGAATACAAGTTTCCTAATGTTATATTCATGTGTTATTTGAATATATTTGAAACACAAGGCTAATACTTTAATTTGTTTCAGTTTCCAATGAGCCCAAAACCTACGCCACTCTCCTGAAATCTGGTGGTATTGGCGGAGTTGGGACGCCATTGTTTGCTTCCAACATTTCTAGCAGTCCACAGCTCCCCGCCAAACCAACCACTTCTCCGGTAACTTGAGTTTATCTCTACTTGTGTTCATTACATCAGAAAATATAACTAAGCACAGTAACAAAATTATTACATTTTCTTGCTATAATGTGAATTTTCTTAAATGATAAAATTAATAGTCTTGAGGTCTGATTGTTTTTGTCTTATAATAATATTGTGCTATAACACTATTTTTTGGAGGATATAATAATAATACTAATAATAATATTTAGCACCGCGTCTTACTACCCGTTCGGGTTATACGCTTTAAGTACTAATTACGATAATGGATTAGGAATTAGGAAGGTTGAATTAGATGAAGTGAACCCGCATTTGCGTGAAGGGAGAGTGGAAAACCATTTAGGAAAAACCACCCCCAAATCACCCAACCGAGATTCGAACCTAGATCTCCCCGTCCTCAGCAGTCGAGCTTAACACGACAATTGCATTAGCCAACTACGCCACCGCGGTGGGCTATAACACTATTAATCACCGTCATCATCAACTATTTCTGTGGCCGCACGGTCTAAGGCGCTACTCTTGCGGTAGACTAGACTGCTGATGACGGGGAGATCATGGATCAAATCTCAATCGGGTATACTGAGTGTGGCTTTTTCCCAAATGGTTTACCATAACATTCCACACATGCGGGTACATTTCCTATAAGTGTAGCCTTTCTCATCCCTAATTAATACAAAAGTGTATAATCTTAACAGGTAGTTAGACGCGGTGCTAAAAAACTCTTTGCATCCTGTATCCGGGTCATTTAAGTAAAGTGCCTCCCCTTCATCTTCCTCTCACTTGCACACTTTCTGTTATTTGCTCCTCTCACCCCTCCCTTGGTTTCTCTTGCAATCTCTTTCCTACATGCTTCATCTCCATTGTTCACTTTGGCATCCTTCCCTTTTCCTTGACCATACCATCACACTATCCACCTCTCCTGTACCTTCTTCCCAATATAATGCAATTGCCTTATAAAGCGAAAAGAGGTTTTCCTTATTGAGTTATAATAATTATTTTAAACTAGAGATGGGTCGAATCCACTATTTCTCGAATCCGAATCCTAGCAAATCATAAATTTTAATGATTTACAAATAGACCCACACTACACAATATAGGCCTAAACTGTGAATTAAGGTTTATTTAAATCATTCTTTCAATTTTGATCAACCCCATACACCCTTCACAAAATACAGGTTAAAATCCAGCCAAATTAAACAATCTAGACTCATATTATTGTTTAAAAATCAAATCAATCAAAATTTGAGTGTCTTTTAGTTATTTTTAAAAGTGCTGTTAGAATGGATTAAGTTTCTAAAAAACATGTGAAATAAACAGATTAGGCCTATATATCCTTTGATCAACTTTAATCATCATTAAAGGATATTTTATTGTATTAAGATGATAGCAAAAATAAAAATACAAATGGATATTTTTAATAAAGACTAAAACAACATGCTTTACAATTAAACATACATTGGAAATAGTGAACTCAATAATGCTTAAGTATGTTTTATTATTATTTTCTTTTATATCCATTATCAATTTTTGCGTAGAAAACAAATACATTCTATTTAAAACACAAACATATTTTCGACTACAATATGTTCATTCCCATGTTATAAGGCAGGACTACGTTTGAATATTTCTACAATTACTTCAATAACATTTTAAAAAAATAATGAAACTAGGTTAAAATCAATTAAAAAACAAATGATGGATTAGCAAGTTGTTATTTGATTCTTAAAACTCGAGAGCGCTTACTAAGTGATCAGTTTACCTAAATCATTTTAAACAAACAATTGATATACGATACGTAGGTCGATATGGATAAATAAACAGTTTTATCGCTGTCTGACTGTTGACAGTTTTTACTTTTCATGAAACTCAACAAAATATCTAACTTAAGGATCGTATACAATAAATTGGGGCTCTTTACATAGTTGTAGATAATTAAAACCAGCTGGCTAGTAAGAATTAACAGTTTTTTTATTTTAATCATCACTCGGGCGAGTAAACATAATATACGTCAGGGCGGCCGGCTTTGTATCATCCATAATGAGTTATTATTTCTGTTAAAAAAAACATGATTTGTTTAATTTATTTCGATTTTATTTGTAATTATAGTTTTGATTTTCTGATTTTGAAGAGTTTTAATGTGTTTATTAAAATATTTACAAGATTGTTCGTAAGGTGAATGTTTATAAGTGAGCATGTGCCGAAATGGTCGAGTCCAAGTTTCCCATAGAAGTGGGAGGGTAGGGTACAAGGCACGTAAGATTTTCCACACCTAATAATTTTTTATTTTTTTAAAGAAGATTTTATTAATGTTTATCTCTTGTCGACAAAATAAATATTACGGATTAAGTTGTACTTTTCAAGTAGGCCTAACAAAATAATTTTTGAATTCAAAATATTATGCTTTGTTTATGAGGTGAAAGATTCGATCATTGAATCCAGTAAAACACCGTATCCTCGAATCTCGAATACTTGTCAGTAGGGGTGTGCGAAGCCAGTTTTTTCAGTTCGAAGCGAATATTCAAGAATATTCTCGAAGTTGAATCGAAGTTCGAATAAAATTTAAACAACTAATTATAGCTCTTAAAACAAATTATTTTTCTAAAAAAACTGGATGTTTTTAACCTAATATATTTATATTTAGTTCTAATGCTATTAAATTGATATATTTTATTTAACTTTAATACAACCTTACAATTTAGCCTAATTATGTAATAATACACAATAAGACATTAACCTTTTTAGAAAAAAATATGTAGGCCTACTAAAAAGACATTTACTTGGGCACACAAATAGACAATTATATTTTATAAAAAACATAGGTATATACTATATTAGGCTAAGTTATATGCTAAGAAAATATTTACACAGTCCTGTAACATTGTGCAATATTATTATCCTACATTTGATTTACAATTAAACTTTAAAAAATATTCACTTCAGGGCAGATTATGTTATAACTTATTTAAAAAAACGTGTATTAAGAATTACGAAAAATTATATCAACATCAAACAGTTTTTATAAGTTAAAATAAAAACAAACATTGTAAGAAATTATTTACACAGGCAGTTAGAAGTGTTACTTTCTCTTCAAGTTATTTTGAAGGAATGTTAATTCCTCGACATGAATAGGAGTTAACGTTTCACGCCTGGCAGTTACAATGTTTCCTAAACTAGAAAAGACCCTTTCACTGCACACACTTGTAGCAGGTATTCCCAGGTATTTGAGGGCTACCTTGGAGACATTAGGTTATTTCCGACAACCCTCTTCCCTCCACCAGATATAGGGGTTTGTTGATCTGGGCACTCGTGGCGGATGGACTACGACTGTAATGTCCCACAATTGCTTTTGCCTTTGTCAAAAGCGTACAAACCCCAGAACATTCTGCTTTGGCATAATGGATAGCTAATTGTAGGGAATGGAAATAAACAGGGAATTAACTGCAGAACGAACATTTGTAGCATTATCGCTGACTCAATATATTGGAAGTTTATCTTCATTTAAAGCAATGCCTCATTCACATACAGCCTGTTGCAGTGTAGCTCTGATGTTCACAGCTGTGTGTGATTCATTAAGTAGCACAGTATTCATTGTAAATGACTTGTACTCAAAGTCTGGTTTTAAATAATGACACGTCAGACTTATGTAACTGTCATGTGCACGTGACGTCAATCCATCTGAGGTAAGTGACAAAGCAAAAAGTTGGGGTAAATCATTAATAAGTGTACTACATGTTTCATTAAGTTGATGAAGCCTTCTTCCTCAACAAACT
>CABFVX010004045.1:0-15213 GCA_902151425.1 Timema shepardi | reverse complement strand
TATTTAATTTGTGAATCGATCAGGCCGTGTGGCATCGAATATAATCGATTATTGAAATTGTGTAACTATCGATAGTTATTCAATATTTCATCAAAACGAACTATTTAAAATTAACAAGTTATTTGAGAGAATAAGAAAAAGATACTTACAGGAACATTATTTTTTTAACAAAAATAGTGTGATCACCATTTACTAAAAGTGGTCACTAATCTCGGTAGAAATATTGTGGAATAATAATAATTATGTCAGTCACAATCAACTAGTCGTTTAATAACCATGGCCTTTTGTGTCAATACATAGATATTAAAAAATATCAAACTAATCGATATTTAACCTATAAATCGATAAGGCCCATCTTTTGTAAAGTAAACAAATGAAAATCATTTGTATTAGAAGCTTGCACCTCATACATATTAGTAAGTATTCTATAATTCAACGTTTATTTTTGTTTTAAATTGTGAATTGTGTGTGGTAAACATGAATATAATCTACTAGAATAATAGCTCAGAATGGTTAAAATTGAAAATACTTATTTATTTTTTTGCCGAAGCTTCGAATTTTTCGAAGTAAATATTTTTTGTCGAAGCCGAAGTTAATTAATATTCGCTTCGACTTCGAGATTCTCGAAGCTTCACACACCCCTACTTTTCAGAACTTGGTGGATTCGAAGATTCGAGTGGCCCATCTCTATTTAAAACATTAAGGTCTGTATGCAAGGACGATGCTGAGCACTAGCAGAGCATGAGGCCTGTCGTGGAAACAGCTGTCTCGATCGTCTATGTACCATTTTGTGGACATATCCTTTGAGTACGGGCAGAGTATAGCCTGAGCCAGCCCGGGACCAGGCTATGGCGAGACTCAAGATATTGCGTCATAGATCGTACTAGCACGAGGCTCATACTCTGGCTGTGCTCAGCATCGTCCTTGCATACGGGCCTCAGAATATTTCATAGTCATACCTATTTATATAATACATACTTTTCCTTTGATTCTGGAATATTCTGAAGGATATGAAGGAACCATTCCTTGTTTTATGTTCCTGATGCTGACAATCACTTTTGTTTTTGTCGACAAACAATATATTGGATCCGTCTGTTCAGCCTCCTGTGTCGCGCACCTATGAGCCGCGCATAATGGATTCTGGATCAACGTCTGGGCTCCCCGGTTCCATGGGCCCCGCGGGGATGCAAGGCCAGAGAGGAGCGAGAGGTGGAAGGGGAGGGGCCGCAGTGCGGGGCATGATGAGGAACGATAGAGTGGGTCCCGGCAGGGGAAGTTTCAATGAGGACTCTGGTGAGTTTCATGAGAGAAAGGGGGGAGGACTTGAGATTGAGCGCCCATCTTACCGTCAGAGTTCAGTTGTCTGTATTCTTTTCTTGCAACCAACAAAATTAAGATGTGTGAAATTTTTTTATTTTTTTTTCATAAAACTATTTATCTCGTCTCATTAACGCTGTCTTATTATGAAGACCACAAGCCACCACTCTAGGATATGCACTATGGGTAAAATGAACATTCTAAGATCAAGTGGAGGAGAAATGTTAAAATGTAATACAATGTTCGATTCTCAATCAACCTATTTTAAAAATGTGATACTCATATTAATGTTTATGTAGTGGAATCTTCATTTTTAATTATAGTAAAGTTTTTTTTCTTCTTTGAATTTAAAAATGATACCTGGACACGAGGAACGAACCCGGGAATTCTAGCTTGGTATGCCAATTTTCTTACCACTGAGCTATCCAGTAGTAGTCCCGTGCTCTAGGCAATTCTTCACTCAAATTTTAAGGTTGCCGATTTTATCCACGTTTATTAAAACCCTGCTTTAAAATATGAGGGAAGCATAACCTTGAGCATAGGACGACTCCTGGGTGGCTCAGTGGTAGGAGCATAGGTGTACTAAGCCAGAGCTCCCGGGTTCGATTCCTTTGTCCAGGTGTCTTTTTTTCCATTTGAAGAATGATATTTAGATAATATCATGGACCTGCTTTGGTGCCCGCATGATTTAAGGCACCACTCTCGCAATATACTGCGGAAAACAGGGAGATCGAGGTTCAATCCTGGCTTTTCACACAAATGCAGGTGCACCTTTAAATTAAATGATCCTAATTTCTAATACATTAGTGTAGTTAGTACAGAGAAGATGTCTTCATAGCAGGATTTTTTAATTCAAATAGAGGCCAAGATTATTAGCCAATTTCAAATAATTATCAAATTATCCTAGTTCAGGGGTCAGCAACCTACGGCACGTGGAATGCTTTTCAATGGAACGCTGAGCAATTTGAATTAAATAATATAAAATTCTTATTTTCAATTAAACCCATTGATGTGAGTAATAATAATAATCATCTAACGCGCCTGTTCGTGTTAGCCAGACCGCCGATGACGAGGAAATCGAGGTTCGAATCTCGGTCGGGTGAACTGCGGGTGGTTTTTCCTAAATGGTTCCACTCTCCCTCCACGCAAATGCGGGTTCACTTCCAATAATTCAATTTTCCCAACACCTAATCCATTAGCATAATTAGTACTTAAAGCGTATAACCTGAAAGGGTAGTAAGACACAGTGCTAAATAATAATAATATTAATGTATTTTATGTTTCAATTGTTTTGTTTCAGAATTTAAAAAAAAAAATTCAAAACTTAAATTTTGCAAAACACATTTATAATTTTAGTATTTATTCTGATTTATCTTATTTCCATTAAAATATTTAAATATTCAAGTTACAATAGTTATTTATTGTATTCGATTTAGAAACATTGTTATATTTACATTTTACAAGATCACCTTAAATTTGTTTTACAAGATGTACTAGTTAAATAGTATAAGAATATAAATGATTTGGGTGGGTTTAGTTTGGTTGACACTCTGAGCGACTATGCAATATTACTTCGGCACAACACTACTGAATGGTTGCTGACCACTGTCCTAGTTAAATGCTAAAATTATGATGTTAAATAAAAATAGTTCACATTATAAAAAAAAACATTAGGTTTAATTTGAACCCTAGCCGATAAAAAAACATAAGGTTTAATTTGAACCCTAGCCGAGTTATCATGTTTAAATGTAAGTTCTTCAATATGTTCATGCAACAATAGTTCACCTTGTCCAAGTTAGGAAGTTAACACCACTATCTGTTGTGGTGATTATAAAATATGTACTTCAATATCTTCATTCAACAAAGTTAACATGTTTGTTTTGTATCGTAAGGTATACAAAGGTTTTATAAAGGTGGTTATTGGGGTAAAAAGGGTGGCTTATTTTTCTGTCATAACGGTAGTAATTAATAAGCATTCACTTACCTCTCAAGAATTGTTATTAAAAATATATTAACATATTTTAGGCACATTGTGGGATTTACAATGGACTAAAACCTTATCAATTTTTAACTAATATTGTTTTATTCTAGCTATCTATATTATCGAAGCTTTTCAGAGCCATAGTCCATAGATATATAGCCCAAAAAATTAGGAGGGTGTGGTGGTAAAAAAACTTAATTTTTTAATTCCGTTTTTACTATTATTATTAATGTACAAGGCACATCCAAAAAGTAAGAGTAATTGATTTTTCTGTTGTTTTTTTTTAAATTGAATCTAAAACAAAATTACAGGATTTTGTTGATAAATATGTAATTTATTTCTCTATGTAGTCACCTTCCCGTTCTACGCAGGTTGTGAGCCGTGGCACAAGCTTTTTGATGCCCTCCTCAAAGAATTCTTCCGCCATTTCCTTCCGGTTAAGAACCTCTTGTTTCACCTCCTCGTCGGTTGAAATTTTTTTTCCACCCATGTGAGTCTTCAGGAGGTGAATAGATGAAAGTCTGAAGGCGCCAAGTCAGGGGAGTATGCGGGGTGGTTGAAAATGTCCCAATCGAATGAGCCCAAAAACGCCTTGTTGGCGTTGACCACGGGCGGGTGTTGTCGTGCAACAAGCGCAGCACTCCCTTCAACATTCGCCTCCATTTGTTTTGAATTGCTCTCTTGAACTTTTTTAGGGTCTCACAGTATCGTGCTTCATTAATTGTTTCCCCTGATGGGGAACTGGCATGCCGTGCCACCACTGTGATGACTGTCTTTTTGTCTCAAGTGTGTAATGAGATACCCAGGTTTCATCTCCAGTCACAATCGAGCTTGGAAAATTCTCACCTTTCAATTCAAATTGCACAAGGAACTTGCGAGCGTCAGCGACCCGATTCACTTTGTGCTGCTTTGTCAGTTGTTTTGGGACCCATCTTGCACACAATTTTCGGAATCCCAGTATTTCTGTAATTGTTTCGTGTAAAAAGAGATCTGGAAAGTTGTGGAAACATCACAGAAATTTCATCCACTGTCAATTGGCGGTCTTCACAGACAATTTTCTTGATTTTTTGCACCAATTCATCGGTCAAAATGGAAGTTCTTCCCCACCTCTGATCGTCATGAACATTCATTCTGCCTTCATTAAACTGACGACACCACTTAAACATGTTCATTCGGTTCATAACACCTCTGCCATGAACAGTTTTGATCATCCGTGGAAAAATTTCAGTCAGTGTTTCTCCTTTAGCGAGAAATAACCTGATGACAGCGCGCACCTCGCACTTGGGTGGATTTCTTATCGACATATTTCACACAAATAGACACTACAAGGCGATTTTTCAAACTAACGAGGTCTCCCTGTGCTCTTTGTGTTCAGAACAACACCATCCCCGCACTACCACTCAGTGTTGCCAACCTTGGAATAAAATTCTCACAGCACGAGAGGGTAACCAGTACTCTTATTTTCTGGGCTTGCCTCGTATACTAGTCTAAGTTTGTTTTGACCCTTTTAATTGGTCAAACGGCCCAAGATGTCACTCTCCCAAATAACTGGACTCCCGATAACTCCCATTAGGGTGTACTGAGGGTTTTTCCTAAATGGTATTCCATTGTCACTCCACGCAAATTTGGACACACTTCCTTTAAATTAAATTGTCCTCATCCCCAACACATTGCCGTAATTAGTTCACTATGCATATCACTCGAACTGGGGTAAGTCGAGGTTCTAAAAAACAATTTGCTTTTATTTTTTAAAGTACATATTTCCCACCTTTGAAGTCTCATAAATAATCCCTAGTCCAGCCACTTGTCGTTTGAGAGAATGGAAGTTTGTATGAACAGGACCCATGCTGGGCGCAGATGGAGATCGTCGGCGCTCAGGAGTCAATATGACGCAACAATACAGCGACAATCAGCAGCTCTTCTTGGGGAACCTCCCCCATGCCGCTACGGAGGATGACCTCAAGGTGGGTCCTGTAGAGAAAGTTGTTCTATTTAGCTATATACTGTACTGTGGTTATAAAAAAACAGCTATTTGTGATTTGTGTAAGATCACTGAAACACAAAGGTCATGTTGAGTCAATTTAAAATTGGCTGGTACTGAACAGAAACGGTAAAATAACTAACTAGGGAGGGGCTCTCAAACCCCTCGAATTCTTTAGGATATTCGAGATTTAGGACTTGAAAAAATTTGTATTCAAGACTCATATTCAAAAAATTATTTTCTTTTTCTCACTACCGGCTTGCTAAGCCTGTTGTAGCTTCATATACCTCAAATCCTTGACTGAAAACCTTGAACTCTTGATTTGAATACCTCAAATCCTTGACTTAAATACCTAGAAACATTTACTTGAAGTGTTCAATGACCTGAAAAACAGGGGAAAAATCAGGGAATTTGATCAAATTTCTGGCATTGTCACATATTCATTAAAATAATACAAAACTTTCATTTACAGTACTTCCAGTTAATAGTCACCGCGAATCTTTTTCAACACGATTGTGCATTCTGATCTCAATTCTCAAAGTCAACGTGATTTTTGTATAACATTTCACCTCTCTCTGTTTGTCTTTAGACAAAGAAGAGTCGTAGCTATGCGCATGTGTGAGAATTTTATTATGCTATTGAAATAAGAAACTAAAAAAGAATGTGTCCCGCAACAATTACTATTTTTATTTCCTAAGATTCAACTATATTTATATTTCCTCGTCATTTTCCTCAAGATTCGCATTTGAATTCGAGTTTTGGGATTTGTGGATAAAATAAAGCTTCAGATTGGTAAAATAGAAGATTTGACCCAACTCCCTGATCCCCAACTTTAGCTATTTTGTAAAAATATCAATAATAGTAAACTGTGTATAGTACCTTTCAAATACATCAATATTTAATTAAATGTGAGGATTTGTTTTTATACATTTTGTAACTGAGAATTGTTTTATGGCTTCCAGCAACTGTTCAGCAAGTTTGGGGCAGTCATTGATCTGCGAATCCACAGCAAAACAAACAACAAGGGGATGAATGGCAACAGGGTCCCCAACTATGGCTTCATCACCTTCGAGGAGCCTTCGACAGTTCAGGCAGTTCTCAGTAGTCGGGTGAGTCAGGGACTACCGCACAGATGTACAGTACAGGCAGTTCTCAGCAGCCAGGTAAGTCGGGAACTACCACACAGATGTACAGTAGAGGCAGTTCTCAGCAGTCAGGTAAGTCAGGAACTACCGCACAGATGTACAGGTCAGGCAGTTCTCAGTAGTCATGGTAAGTCAGGAACTACTGCACAGATGTACAGGTCAGGCAGTTCTCAGTAGTCGGGTGAGTTGGGGACTACCGCACAGATGTACAGGTCAGGCAGTTCTCAGCAGTCAGGTAAGTCAGGAACTACTGCACAGATGTACAGGTCAGGCAGTTCTCAGTAGTCAGGTAAGTCAGGAACTACTGCACAGATGTACAGGTCAGGCAGTTCTCAGTAGTCGGGTGAGTTGGGGACTACCGCACAGATGTACAGCTTAGGCAGTTCTCAGCAGTCAGGTAAGTCAGAAACTACCGCACAGATGTACAGTTTAGGCAGTTCTCAGCAGTCAGGTGAGTTGGGAAGTGTCTCTAGAAAATCTCTTAAAACTCTTTGAGGTACATGCGTTGTATATAGACATATGGAGCTATGACAAGCCTAGTCAGCCAGTAGTGGACATTATATCACTTCAATAAAAAAAACTGACCCAAGCTGGAAACAATGATGGCTGTAAAGTAAAAATTTGTTATATATATCAGAAGGTCCAGGGAAGAGGGCTAGGAGCAAATACAACATAGATTATAGAATAATAATCAACTGTTTCCAGCCTGAGACCAGGTGAGTTTAGTAAAATGTGTACATCTTGCTCTTTCCTTCCACCATTATTCCTCTATTAACTTTCATTCTTCTCATCTCACTTGCTCACTCTAATCTGCTCCTCTCATTTCATTCTTAATCTTGTTTCTCCTCATGACAGCTAACATGCTCCTTACAAACTTCATTCCCATGGTTTACACTTTACTTGTTTCTGTTACATTCAATGTTCATGTTTCAGCTGCATGTGTGACCATGGGTACAAAGTATGCCCTATACAACACTTCCTTACACTTCAAGGTCACTTCTCTTCTCCATAGCAGGTCTCTTACACACCTTACTACCTTTCAGCTCTACTCCATCCAACTTCCCTTACTACTAGCCCTTATCCTATTCCTTGTCATAACCATCACTTCACTCTTCGCCAAGCTAAATTCCGTTCCACACTCTTTTACTTCCTCATTCCATTCCTGTGGCTCACTGTTTCTGTAATTTTTTTGATTGCGACCCTAAATACAATATTATTCAAGACTTTCTCCCGTAAGTTTTTATATAGCAAATATCAAGTCTATTGTCGACCTCTGTTCCCGAAACTGTGCTGTTCTTTCTCCACAATCCTTCCATTTTCTTTCTTATTCTCTTTTCCAGCATCTCCTCATATAACGGTATTTTTTTACTGTGGCACGTAAACGTTATTATCCTATAATTCCATCCTTCCAATATCCTGGTACCTCGATTTCCTTTCTAATAACTCTCCACAGCCTCTATAACTATTGTTTTCCCACTTCACCTGCAGCTCTTATCAATTCCACAGTTAGTTCGTCCACACCCGATGCTTTTCCCTGTTTTATCCTCTTTAATGCATCCCCCACCTCTTTCCATATGGGGCACATATCCCCTCCTTAGTTCCTTTTCGTCTTATTTTCCTGTCTTTTTCATTCTTCCTTCATTCATAACTATTCAAATTACTTGTCTTGTTTCTTTCCTGTTTCTATCCTGGCTATATAACACCTCCCTACTTTTCTCCTACACCCTCATCCCCTCACTATCTAGAGATACTCCACTTGCAGTTTATTGACCGTACTTTACTGAAATGTTATTTTTTGTTTTATTTATATAGCCCATTTTCTACCCCGACCAGAACGGCCAGAAACTGAACGTGGAAGAGAAAAAGAATCGGCCACGCCAATCCATGGACGGAGGCCGGATGGGTTCTGGCGGTGACAACATGATGGGGGGTGGTCGGTCCAACCCAGGCATGGGTCCCCGACCAGGTGTAGGAGGTCCCGGGGGGATGATGCGAGGCATGCCCCACCGAGGGGGTGGGCGTGGGGGCTTTGCTCGCGGAGATGGCCGAGGGGGCGGTTTAAATCGTGGCAGTGGTAACTATCAACGCCGCTAACACCACCACTGAGTGCACGGGCCACGAGGGGTAACAGCAAAAATACTTGAAAAACAGATTGCGCAATTCCTCTGTTTTTTGTTTCATTTTTTTAAATATTTTTTAAACAGAAGACTTATTACAATATATAAGAAAACTTGTGTTAAATGGACAATATATTTAATAGAAAGCGAGCTTTTATCCTCAGCCGAGTTACGTTTTCATTTTTGTTTCTGAGGAAATGTATAATACACACACAAATTGTACGTAATGTAAAAATGCAATGTGGTTGTCATTTAATCAAACAAACAAAAATCCACTATAATATAGATTTTGTCTACAAAGTCTGCCTGATCTTTCTTTTTCACTCTAGTTCACTCTTTATTCTACTTTTTCTTTCAAAAGTAAATTGTAATATTTTTGTTTCCCAAAATATTTAGTTTTGCCTTTCTCCACTATGCCACGCTCCCGATTAATATTCTTGTATTTTGGTGGATGAACTACTTTCACAATCTTCAGCGAGTGAACAGCTCTTCATTGAATGGTACAAGTCGCTCCTTCGAATCATAGCCTTAAGTTTAATGAATAAATTATTCGCAGCCTAAAATTTTAATTGGGTTCTTTACAAGAATTGTAAAATACATCCAACACTTTTTTTTATAGTGTAGAGATTTGAAATGGAAAGTGCGTTCTGGGTGTGTGTGAAGGGAAGCAGGAGCCTTGGTAAGTGAGTAGGTGGAGTAATGCACAATTTGTGCTCAAAAATATATAAAATTTCATCCATTCGAAACACCTGAATAAAGTTAACTTATATTATAATAATTTATCATGACTTGAGGTTCTTTATGGGTGACATTTTTTTCCGTTTTGATTAGCTTGATGGGCAGTATTTCCCTCCCTCCTTTGTCACAATATCCTGGCGAGAATTCGTACTTGAAGTTGGGACTTGAAGTGAGATAAGCAGTTCGACCAGCGTTGGTTTCGAAGGGAGATATTTGGTACAAAATAGAGAAATGAGGAGAGTTTGGACTTTTTTCTTCTCTCTCTGTAAGACATAAAAAATGTGTTTCAGTGCTGCAACTGTTAATTCTTGAAATGTGCTGAGTTAGTTTGTTTTGTTAATATATTTACTCTGCAAAGTTGTGTTTGTGTGTTCAAAGTTATTAGTGCATTAGTTCTTATAATATTTCTCTTTTGTCTGCAGAACTTTTTTTAAATTATTATTTAGTGTTTCCCTGTGATATAATAACTTAATAAATATAGACTATTAATAACATTACTTTCCTTTTTAAGTAAAAATAAAGGATTTTTTTTTCAGTGTAGAAGTTTTAATGTATTTGTAAGAAAATGTGTTAAACTTTTTATTTCTTTTGTTTTTGAAAATAAAATTTTGAAAGTGCCAGAACGTCATTCCTTAAATGTTTATTAACTTTAAATTTAGTCAAGCTATCTACTAGTCTATAACATACAAAAAATAAGGTAACTTTGTTTAACCTGATATAATAGCAACTAAATTCCGTTCACGATAGGTTTTTACCTGGATGACAGTTCGAAAATCATATGTTTAGGTTTTGGGTTGCTAACACTTGTAAAAGATCACCGTTTTGCTATAAATGTAAAGATCTTTAATTACCTGTTATATATTACATTTTAAATAACATAAACTTTAGTTTTCTTATATTTAATTTTTTTAATAATTTATTTTTATACAACTCGAATTAATATTTTAAACATAATTAAAAGTACTTATTCTTCGTTTTGGAATGTTATTGATTTTGTGTAATATAATGCACACATCAATACCTGTTAATACAGGCACCGTATTTACTTGGAAAAATAAAATTGTTTTTATTTGTTATACAATAAATGATTTTATGATTAATTTATCTTATTTTAAAATATAACTGAATAAAATATTTTCATCAACTGCATGTCTGCATCATTGTAAAAAACTTGTCTACCGTCATGTTCAATCATATAGTTTAAATTCGTCAATTGCCATTTTGAAGCTATGTTCGTTAGAAGTTTTTGTGAAAGTGGGGTGAATTTTTTTTTAAGTGGAATAAAACAATATATAAATTTTGTGTCCATCCTCAAATAAAGATATAAATTATATTGGCCTAAATTACTTTGGTTAACTATCACTAATATGTTACCTGTTTTCATTACAGTCATCCAAAGTGATGTCAGCTGTTGGCGTAGTGATATATTAGGGATTACTTCTAGTAACATTTTGAGCTGTGATCCAGGTAAACTTAGCTCGTGAATGAATTTTAGAGACAGGTCGAATTCACTATTTTACAAATTCATGTCCACTTTACCCTCGAATCCCGAATTTGCATTCTGGAAAAAATTATGAACATAGCAGGAAATATAAATATAATAAAATAAAAATATTAACTAATTGTTAACATTCTTTCTTATAATTAGAGACATGCAACAGAGTGAGGTTATTTCTAAGGAAAAAGTGGTATAATTTTTCTCAAAAAGCTATGATATATTACACTGAAAGCAATGTGATTAAATACGTCGAAAAAAGTCTAATTAGTAGTATTCATTAAAAAAACTTATGTCTTCCAAGACCAAAAAATGATAGCATTGTTTCTGGATTCACAACAATGTATACACCAACTTTACTTTACTAGCATATCGTGAGCACACAGTTATGTTTAATATCATTCCCATACAGTATATAAATGGTTCTATTATTAATCTAAGAGGTACTATTGTACTATGGGCTGCCTCCTCACGTGTATTTTGCCAATTCGTATGACAAATCCTCCTCCTCCTCCTCGGACATATTCAACAAAGTGAATACCTATGGCTGGCATTTGCTACTTCCCGAAAACTACACACACTCCTCTTTATGTTTTTCTGATTTGATGTATATCATGCAGGAATACCTGCAGTTTCTTGATATAGTAAGTAACGTTACACATCTCTCATTAAATTGTCTGCATTTTTCGTTCATATTGTGAATTTAACTATTTATTAATATATTCAGATAAATATTCACAAAACATTTCACACTTAGAACTCAATATCATTACCCTCTATTTTTTACAAATAGCAATATTGAAATAGTTTATTGTCAAACTATGCGTAGCCCAAACAGGACCAACTGTTGCAAGGGCCATATATATTGTGTTTGCTTGGACCTACCATGATAATTTTTTTTAAGAGGCTGAAAACAAAGAACCGATATGTCAAATTGAAATTAAATTGTCGAAATGTGGAAGAGTAGAAATATTATTTTTAATGTTAACTTTTAAAAAAAGCCTAACCATTCATGAAAATACCCATATCCTGTATTCTGTTTTATACCTTTAAAATCCACAAAAACTGATACAATCCGTACAGATGGCAGTCCAGGTTGCTATCACCAATGTTATCACATTTAAAATTATGTTGTATGAAATGTTATTTGCCAAATTACATAGAAATTGTGTTTATTTAGGGGGGGAAACTTGAATTCGTGCTATTCACAGGAAACTGTAAAAATTCATATTATCGCAAATGTTAATTTTGCATGTTTCTACTTAATTACTGCTGTGGGGCCTGGTTAAGTTAATTCTATAATTACAATGGATTCTTAACCACCAATAAGCAGTATTAGGGCTCTGAAACAAATTTTCTTGAATCTTTAATATCTTTTAAGGATTTGAAAGATTCAAGATCCCATTCTTATTAGCTATATTTTAAACATATTCGATGTCTGGAAAAAAGTTTGAAACACTTATTATTGGAATGCTGCAGATCATTAAAATATATTAAACAATGTTCATATATAATATGTGAAAATAATTGCAATAATAAATTTAATTAGCTCTGCTTGTCCTTTTTCTGTTCAATAACTAATCTTGTCGACATTGTATTAATTTGTTATAAGGTTATTTGGATGCAATAGAGCATTAGGCTAAATCATTATCAAGAGTAGAAGGAATAGCCAGCACGTTTAAACCTTAGTGATTTTGGAGCAAATATTGTTTAGCTCTGATATTAAAAACACTCTTTTGAGGAAAAGTTGTCACTGTCACACACAGCCCTTTGTAAGACGAGTTCCCTCATTCATAAAAGATACAAAACCCTTCTTGGACAAAATTTGAAACATGCCACTTGTTTTCTGGTCACTTCTGATATCACTGCAGTGTACATCAACATTTCCTGTGCACGTGTAATGTCAGCCATGGAGCATTTCATAGAGCTCAGACACCATCATCAACTGTTTCCAGCCTGTGGCCGGGCCAGTTTAGTAAAATGCCTCCATCTTCCACCACTCTTCCTCCTTTCCTTTCATTCTTATCCTCTCTCACATGACCACTTTCTGTTATATGCTCCTCCCATTTCTCTCTGTCCCCTTTGCAATCTTCTCCCTACATACTTCATTTTCAACATTTTCTTCGACATTCTCTGTTTTTTTATTCTCATTACATGCCCATACCACCTCAGTCTTGCTTCCTCTACTATCTCGTGTACTCCTTGTAGAGCTACCTGGAGTGATCATCGATTCAACCATTTTCCTTTCCTGGACAAACACTACTTACAAATAATGGACACAGCTATGAGTACACTCGTGGCTTTACATGGGACTACTAGAACACACATTCTATAATCTTATCAAACCCTCTATGGTTGTACTACATTGATGATATTTTCATGATCTGGCCTCGCTCAGAAGCATCCTTGGATATCTTTATAGATAATATCAACAATTGCAGCCTCTTATACTTAACCCACAATAAATCACATCATAGTCTCACCTTCCTTGATGTTAATCTCTTTCTGGAAAACTACCATATTCACACATTTGTACACATCCAACCCATCACTCGCCAACAATACCTCCACTGTCATAGTAGCCATACTTCATAAGACCGCGATGGTCTAGCAGAATACTGTAAAAAGCTCTTCAAATCTTTCCAAGGTGGAACTTACCTCATGCCTTTAATAGGCAACCAAATCTCAAGACACAATAATCCACTGATAAAAGTTGAGACATTCCTCTCACAACACAATGCCATCCTGCTCTACACCCAATAAATACTGTCCTTAGAAGAGTATATATAAGTTCCTGACCACTTTCACCCTCACCCAACATTTCTTTCATCCCCCAGACATTAGAATGCTTACATTACTTCATGAGGGTCACTTCCGTGTGAAAAAGACTAAAGCCAGAGCTAGAAAGTTTTTTTTTTTACTGGTATGTCAAGTGATGTATAAAACCCTGTAACTGATTGTAGGGTGTGTGAAAAATTCCGTGTATCTAATAAAAGAGAGCCATTTATCCCCCACCCTGTGCATAAACTACCATTTGAAAAACTTGGTGCTGATGTTCTTGAATTTGAGGGTGACTATTTTTCTAATTGGCTGTAGGTAGCAACATTGCCAACTTCACAATCTCATGACAATAGATGTTCTCAAAATAATTTTTAGCACACATGGAATTCCCAGGGTGATAATAGCGGATAATATGCCATTTAATTCATTAGAATGCCGTACTTTTTTCCCAGGACTATGATTTTGAATTCATAACATCAAGCCCTCATTATCCACAGTCCAATGGATTATCAGAAAAGGGGGTTGATATAAGTAAACAAATTCTCAAAGAGAGTAAGGAAGAAGGAAAGGAATACTAGCTGGCTCTTCTAGAATATCGCAACACACCTCTCTCAGGACTCGAATTTTCACCATCTTAACTGTTAATGAGTTGTCTTGTAAGGTCACGTATACCAGTTTCCACTGCAAATCTACTCCCCAAGGCAGTATCTGATGTGAGTGAACAACTTGTTGCTAAGCAACGCCAAGTGAAAACACATTATGACAAAAGAGCGCCTCGTAAGCCTGTTGATTTCAAAGACGGCCAAGAACAAAAGGGTAAAATGTGGGAGCCAGCCCTGATTTTGCATAAACATGAGGCTCCTCGCTCATACATTATAAGTGATGAGTGGGGCAATGTATTGCGTGGAAATACGAAACATCTGCCTCGACTAACTCAGGAGTTTCATACTGATTACCCGGGTGAATTACAAAATACAACAGATGGCTCTAATTACACTTTGAATGAGGCTAGCAATACAACTTATGATGAACCCCATCATAATGCAGATAAACCTGTAGGGAATAACGCAGCTGTGAATGAAGACAGAAGTAATAAACCTATTGATAACGCAAATGATGTAAATGGTAATGCTAAATGTGTAGTAACCAGAAGTGGACGGTGCATTGTAAAACCTTAAAGCTATCGAAAAGGGTGAGGTGTTATAATTACTTTACCAGGGAAGTTAATGTATATTGAGTTGGTAACACCAAAGTCACCAGCCAGCTCTAAAAAAGATAATAAGGATCTGAAGTGAGTAGTTATGTGAGTGAAACAATATGGTTATAATACAAGTCGTTTATATAATAGCTATGCTGGTCTAAAATTAATTATTATGACTTTCAACTAACACTCAGTGACACACAAAACAGTTACAATAGCTATAATGAAAAAATGTAGCTTAAAACTTAATTTACATGTGTTTGAATAACAAACTTTATGTAGAAGTTCAAACGCTCGTTTAGGTTATAGGCTCTTGGGAAGTATTACTATTAGCCTACATCGACTTATTTAAAGAAACAAGCTACAAGTGTTGAACTTAGTATCCTCTTAAAATCTTCAAATTTATCATAAATTGATATATCTCATATATTCATACTAATTAGCGAACTTTGTTAAA
>CABFVX010004044.1:0-68222 GCA_902151425.1 Timema shepardi | reverse complement strand
CCCCAATAAAACCCTGGCACGCTCATTCTCATGTGTACCTGCGTAGAATCAACGTATCAACAAGCAAGCACATCTATCGAATTATATTACATAAGTCTTTCCTATTTTCATTTTGGTTTATTTTACTTAGGATTTTTTTTATCGAAGTTTTATTATTAAATATAGAAAAATTATATTTGGTCCAGTGGTCAGAGTTCCTGGCTACAGACAGATCCATAGGTCTTAGACTTGATCTTGAGCGCTTACAGGTTTTTCTGTGAAGTAGGGGGACTGAAATAGGTTCAACTTAACCTCGTAGGGTCAACTGACGAAATACTTGAATCAAAAAGTAGTGGGTCCGGTCTAGTAAACTAATATTTGGCTGGAGGGTTCATTGTGGTGACCACATAGCACCCTCTACCGACAGATGTTGGCACTTTCCTCGCCAATAGATGGTGGCCACTCGGCCGGTATGGTTCGATTGTGGGCTGACGCCCTGGAGTTACTTTTGATTTTTTTTTACATCAAAGTTGAATAGTTAAGTATTAAAAACATAAAATTTGGTACTTTTTTTTTTCGTATGCGCTTTTTTTGTTGTTTTTAATTTATCATGTGTGTATTGGGTCACGATATAAAATGTACCTCTTACAGTGGGTCACGTTCAGAGAAGTTTAAAAAACACTGATATAAAATGCATTAAAAATATACATGACGGTGCTAATTTTGCTCTACAAAATGTAAATTCCACTTAGTAGAAAAAAACAGTTCCAGTGACCGCGTGGTCTAACGCGCTACTCTTGTAGTAGATTAGAGTGCCGATGACATAGAGATCAAGGTTCGAATCTTGGTAAGGTATACTGAGAGTGGTTTCTTGAAAATATAGTTCCACTATCTCTCAACGCAAATGCGGATACACTTCTTCTAAATATAGCCATGCTAATCCCTAAAACCATTAGCGTAATTAGTACATGAGCGTAGAACCCAAATGGATAGTAAGACGCGGTGAGAAAAGAACAGTGTTAACCAGGAAACCGATTTGTAATAAGGTGATAGCATGTTTACGAGCCTGTACTTCAATTTAAGAGTATACCAGTAATGCTCAAATACTTCAAAAATTGTTCTTGCTAAGTCATCGATCCCGCTAGTTTTTATCAGAATAGGTATTCTGTGATTTGCTGGTGCTAGGTAGCAGCACATATGCTAAGACCACATTACATTATATAACCCGTGTTAAATTCGTCTATGTTAGCTCTATTTTTATTGTCTATGACTTTGGTGACGTCAAAATTATAAGGGGGAAATCGTTTGGTATATTTACAACTGAAGTTTAAAATCCGGAAATTGGCTCAACATCGTTGATTATTTTGTTTACTAAACTATATATAATTGTTTAAGAAGAATGGGTGAACCGGATAAAATGAACATTGACAGTATTATAGCGCGATTATTAGAAGGTAAAGTACGTTTTTGGTTAAGATCAGAGGTTTGCATTTTGTGTTTTTTGTTTCTACTGTCTTATTTTGTCCTGGTATTACCTATCACATTTTAAAAGTGTATCTTGCTGCTTTCCCTTCCACTTTGTTATATATTTGCATGATTGTCTCCTATTTGCTAGGGATAATAATGGCCTTTGCAGATAAACATACTATCTTAATTATTACTATGAAGATAATTTCTCCCTTTTTTAAAGAAAATAATCTCTCTTTCTTTCAAATACATTCAATAATAAATCTCCAAATCGTATAATTTTGGTTTTTAATAGGCTTAATTCATTGGTTTCTATGTAGAGCTGTATCTTTTCAATGGGAATAGTACCTAAAGAGGGCACTGATTCTTAACTTGGTTAACATTTTTATTATTATAAACAATTCCAAACTAACATATCATTGCATGCATCAACCTTTTTTTCATTACATTCTAGGATTCTTAAATAGGTTGAACTATATTCATGAACACACTCACCCCAAAGATCACATTCACGCTATTATTGGTTCCTCCTAACCTGAGACAAGAAGTAAACAAACATTCCCAAATCACTACACAAAAGACAAACATGATTGGTGGAACACCAGTGCAATACTTTAAATAAACGCGACCATTTATAGTCGCTATCATAGCAAAGTAGGTCACTACGAATTTTTGTATCTTTTTAATACTTTTAAATTTCCTGTCTTATGTTTAAACAAAACTCGGGCCAGACTCGGCAAACACCATAAATAGACAGGAAGCACTCAACACTCAAAACTGTACTTAACACTGCCGAGATGAACTGTAGAGTGACTGTTGCTGATTTGACGTTAACGAGTGATAAGGTCTGTACCACGGGGTCTCTCAACACTTGAGTCAGGAGTTTGTTGGTATTCGAATAGCGCTTGCAAAGCTTAAAGTATAATTTCTAAACCAAATGAAGGGATAGTTTTAGTTATAATAATTTTCTAAAGTTCTTTTAAAACAAGTTTAATACAAAACAAAGGCTCGACTATTTAGTGAAAGGATACCATTGAAAGTCTGTTCATTAGCAAATCAGAGCATATAATTCCACGTGGCTTTGTTTACATCAGGTCTCAGCTTCTTAGGATGAATCAATAACAGTCCTATATTTATGCACGGTCCTATAAATTTCTATTCTATTAGGCTATCTTGATTCCATTGTGGGTGACCTGGCGGTCTAGGGGTAAGGTGTCAGACTTCTGTGCTGGCGGCCGGGGTTCAATCCTCGGTCCCGGCACAGATTTATCTGATTACCAAACCCTTCCCTCACCTCTAACAAGACATCTTGTGAATGTGATGAATGCCAGGCCTCCACCGTGGTTCGGATTCCACGTTAAACTGTAGGTCCTCCATTTCATATCACAATCACCCTACCATTACACATTAGCGTAAGTGCGTATAACCCGAACGGGGAGTAAGACGCGGTGCTAATAATAATAATAATTGATTCAATTCTTGCTCTTAAAAATATTTTAAACATTAATTCGTCAAAATATTCATTCACATATGAAAGGATAGTCATCTTTGTTGTGATGGTTTTAGTTATAAACTTTGTAATTATTTTTGCCAAACATATATTATCATATGCCAAAATATCTTTGATGCAATAACTGAGATAGCTTTTACAATTTTGATTGTTTCATTAGAAGATGTAAGTTGAGCTAGGATAAAAATGAGGAATTCTTATTTTCCTGTACATAATCCAATTTTCATGTTATTATTGTTAATTTAAAGCTTGATCAATGCTAAATTTGTGTAATAAAATAGAAGATCCAGTTTTAACAAAAAGATTTTGTATTTATTATTTTAAAACACATTTAAAAAAACTTGAGTAAAAATATTCAAAACATTAGTTTCAACTTTATCTTTGTTAGTGGTAACATTACCTTTTAAAAGAATATGAATATTTTGAATAGAGAAAAATAATGGCTTCCATTTACTCTTTAGTTTGTTTGAATTGGTTTGAAACTGTGAAAAGTTGAGGTAATGGGAGAAAATTAGACATTTACAGGGGAATTTTAAGATGGTCGGAGAGAGTGGATTTGCAAGTTCCTAATCATTTTCTTCAAGAGCGCATGTCTTAAGGACCAAGTAATGAAATTGGTATACTTAATACTTCATTTTTCAGGTAAATGGCCTATTTTTATTTTATTGATTACAATATAGGCTAGAAACTTAATTTCATGTTTTTTCTTTTATCTTTTTTAACTTAAATAATTTTTTCCCTAAAGCTTAGATTGTTTTCACTTCCTTTAGCTAACCTATGACCAAAATTCAATAATAGAACTTAAGCATAAGTTAGGCCTAAGAAGTTATATAAGCAGTCTAACAATCCCTTACAGGGTGTCTACTGGGTCACGAAAGTCACGGAAAAATCACTAATTGCAAAAAATGGTAATGAAAAAGTCACGAATTTTTAATATTTTGGTCATAAAGTCACGAAAATAATTTTAGTTTGAATTTCCCGCACATCGTAACAACGCGAATGCTTCAAAGATAGCGCTATCCACTCACTACACGTGATGGCACACTCCAGTAGGAAGTTGCCTGATTGTTTTGTTTGTGATTCCAACGAAAAGGTTAACTTTCGTCATCTTGTATTAAATATTAATTTGGCGTGATACTTGTCTTATGGGGTGTGTGAGTACATTATGCCGTGTGTGTGTCTACAAATAATGGTTTTCGAGTGAATGAATTGGAATTCAGGTTTTGTAGATGATACGGGAAAATACCAGGACATTTTCTACAGAAACCGGGCGTTCATCTGTGTTGTGGATCTGGACCAAGATGTTGGCGGCAATTATCAATTTTTTACGCTTCCAGTGATTCGACTGCAATTTGAAGGCGTTTTAAAATGTATATTATAATTTCAAATTAACGTTGTTAGCAAATGGCAATAGTTTTTACAGTGAAATATGGTGTATTTTTTTATAAAATATAGAATAATATTACTAGTGTTAATATTTAATCCTTGACGTAATTAATTTAATTTTAAAGACCATTCATTCAAAACAGTTGAAATTTACCAATTTTTAAAATGATTTTCATTGTCTAATGGGCACATAAAGTACTAGGCCTAAATTATTTTTTAATCGTGTGTTGCGAAAAAAATCCATAATTTCTTTGGGCCGCATTCAAAGATTTTATGTGTGAAGTTTAGGCTAATCTGTTAAAAGATGCCTGGTAAATGTTCGTTCAAAGAGTTTTGGCTGACTGTTGAAGAAAATAAATACTCAAGTGGTTGCGCCCTGTTGAAGATGACCAGTATAAGGCTTATTGTACATTTTATAAATCGAAATTTGATATAAGCCACAGTGGGTTGAATGGATTGAAAATTCATGGAAAAGGTAAGAACCATTTGGAACTAGCCTCTGCCCTACTCCAAGGTGTTTTTTATTATAATATCTAGGCCCGATGTACAATATAATGTTTGACCGTTTACCGAAGGAATTTTTTTTGCACCACGTCTTACTGACCGTTTGGGCTATACGCCCCCGAAGGTATTTTGTGGTCAAAAAGTCACGAATTTTTGTTCCTATAACTGAGTAGCCTTAGGCCAGGGATCGGCAACCTTATTTGGGCAAAGTCACATTTTTGCATTTTAGAAAATTTGTGGCGTTCAAAGTGCCTCTCATACATTTTACTTATATGATTGATAAGTGTTATTAAAACATACATTTGTTAAAGAATAAATCACATATATTTAAGCTTAATATCCAAACAGCTTTCATTAGAATATTTATACTAGGTAGGTAGGTACGTACGTATTTTATTTTATTTTTAGCTCTAGCTTTGGATTTTGTGACGCAACTAAACAGATTAATGTGAAATCTGACCCTGCATTTTGTTACATAACTGAGTGATATATGGTGCGTAGTTAGTAATTTTTAGTTTTAGGCATGATTCAAGACTTGTTGTGAAGGCTGATATTTAGTTTAATATATCAATTTTATATAGGACAATGTTTGCTCACAATAATATGTTGATCCAAGGATGGTCAAAATTCCCAGGGCTTTATATTTTAACAGGCAATACAACACTGGCAGACTTACAAATGTCGAATATCACTTGATTCCGCCGTTGTAATGTTGATAATTCTGACCATTTATGCTTGGCAAATAACAAGCTTTGTCATCTTTCAAGACTTTCCAGAGCTGCATTTAGAGTTTTAATTTGTTACTCCACAACTCTTTTGATTTGAGATCCAATAACTCGATCTCAAAATCAGCTTGGATTACAATGCCAACAAATGCTGAACACTGAAGATCTATTTATAATTTTAATGCCTATATTCAAACGACAAAGTAGCTTTATAGTCTCTGAACTCCTCAAATTGTTTTTCCAATAATTTCACTCGCTCATTTGACTGCATCTGCAAAAAATCCATACATTGGCACAATTTGTGTCCTTTTGATATTTCTTATGTTGCGTGAAGTGAGTGTGATTTTTCCTTTGCAAGTTCATGTGGAACAAAATAAGTTTTTGCTTGGAATAAATAACCTCTTTTTAAAAGAGAAAATGCTATGTTTCCTTGACTTTGTATCTTCACATTGAGTTCAAGTGTGCTGTCATATCTACCATAAAATAAAATCTCTGACGCCAAAGATCATTAGAAAATTCAGGATAATGCAGGCCTTTATCGTTTAAAAAGTTTTTATTTCAGTAAAGCAGGATGAAAATACATTAAGCAACTCACCTTTTGAAAGCCAACACACTTTATTATGCAGAAGATGGTCAGAATATTGGCAATCTACTTCACGCAGAAATTCTTGGAACTGCTGATGGTTAAACCCTTTAGCCATTATATTGTTCTCTACATCAATCACTTCTTCTTGGGGTAAAACAATGTCCTCAATTTCGGTGGGGTTTTCTGCCCTTTCGTCAGCACTCTCTGCATCACTTTGAAATAAAATAGCTCTACATTGAGAACACAGCTTTTGCTCTGTTATCACTTTAAATGCCTTCATTAATAGGTTTTTACATTGCTGCACAGTCACCACACACAGTGATTTTCTCCCAGGTCGCTTGTGCTGTTTAAGTGGATCACAACATACTTTTTGAAGACAATCAAACTTTTTCAAAAATACACTTGGTGCAGACAAATGGGCTCTAAGTATATTGTAGCTTCTGTTCTAAAATTCGAAATAATTATAAATTATGTTCAGTTAGATCTACATTTTCAATACCGTTCTTTGAGACATAGCTACATTTGTGACACTGTCAAAGCTAATTGCCCAACACTACACTTAATATCTTCCATTTTACCTATTAAAAACACTTATATTATGACAATACTGTACTTTACTTATCCACACTTAAAACATCACTGAGAACTACTAGATTATACACTGTACAAATGTTGAGTTTAGGCAGCACAATACATTGTTCCACCTAGGAAGAGCTCAAGCAAACTGGATGAGGGACTGCCAAACTACTGCATGGTTGTGACCTGTGAGTGAACTGAAGGTAACTCATGCATGACTCACTGGAGGTGAAGACAAATAACTAAAAAGTTGTGCTCCCTAACAAAAATCACTATGAACCAAAAATATGCAAATTTTCAAGCTCTATAAGTTTGTTCCAGTAATTTTTTTTGGACAGGAGTCTTAAATTTTGGGTACAGTTAGAAAAATAGTCTTCCGGTAGCAATTTCCTAAAAATTTAAGGGAAAAGTACATATTTTTGCAGAAGGAATCAAAAAGCCACAATTTTATTCCTAGGTATGATAGAAAATATATCTAGGCGCAGTTTAAAAAAATGGTAGAGTAAACCATTTTTTCAGTGAAAAAAATTTGGTACAAATTGTTTGATTAATTTTGTATGCGACTAAAACAGTAAAGCATTCACATTTTTTTTCTACGAATCCTCAAGGCTTTTAAATTTCAAAGACAATGAATGATTTGTGAAGGATATGGAAATTTTTGGTGAGTAAGCGCAGCATCCAGAGGCAGCAGTAAATAACAAGCACTCGGTGAAAGTTTGAAGGGCTCTAAAAAAACTAAACGAGCTAGAGGGGAAAAATTTTATGTGGTTACTTATCACCATGGAGGGATTGAGTATACCAAGTTTCATTAAAATCTGCGACCTTGGATACCATGGCCTGGTTGAACTGATGTTATTGGATATATATATATATATATATATAATTGGATAAGCTTATAATGTTAGCGTTCATGTAAATTGCCTTATATTTCACTCTTGATATTTAATTACACAATAGTGGCTGATAAAACTTCCGAATTATGATTACTAATTGGGGTAAAAACTCTCAGGGTTTTCTATTCTAGGATAATATCTTAGTTTTAAAATTATTTGCTAGGGTTTTTAAACTTTTGAATTGTAAGTATTTGTGCTGGGTTTTGTCTATTTCTTATTTCTTCTCCATAGCCTTGGAATAAAATTGTTAAAAGAATAAAAAAAACTCTTAAATAAAAGCTGTTTTGTCTCATTTTTACACTCCCTTCTTCCTAGTTGTTCATCCAACTTAGATATAATGCTGTCTCATTTTTACCTTGTTTCAAGGTAAAATATGAAAGACTTAATTAAATAGTTTTAAAATTTACCCTTCAAAATTATTTTAAATTTTCACATTGGACAGGGAGAGGATTTTCAAGACATTCATATTAGTTTATTTATTATAACTATATCACTAATTAAATAAAAGTATTTATTTCTTAGCTAAGAAAAGTGTCATATTTACCCTGACTCAACTTCAAAGGGTTTTTATTCAAAATATTAAAAATACTTGTTCACTTGGTACAAGAGCTTGTTACATTAAAAACAGGAAATTATTGTACTTGTAAACAGTTACTGTATATTAATAACTATACTTTAAATCACCATTGGGTTAGTCTTAAGATAAGTCCTAGTCTTAAGATTTTGTAGATAACTCGAATTAGGTGAGTTTTTTTTTATTTTATACAAATTAATTCTATCATTGGAAATTTGCTTTTGTTTTGTGTATAGATGCTATAAAAAGAAACTTAATATCAATATATGACAGAAAAGATTAAAGAATCTCACCCTGGGGTGCACCATTCCCATTTTTAATACTGTATATTATCGCAAACTTTCATCCAAGCAAAGCCTAACCTTCCAAGTGTAAAAACAACACATTTTTCATGAAATCCTGGGATCCTGAAATATCTTGCAAAAAATAGTAATCTTTTAAGCTATAGAAACAATTACTAAACAATATTAATATTGGAAATTTGCCTTTGTTGTGTGTATGGTTGGTAAAAATAGTTTAATTCTTTTAACGTCGGTATGACATAAAATAATTAAAGAATTCAGCCATTTACTATTCCCATTATTGATTTAGCAAAAGTACTTTTCTGTTTGTAATAGGTTGACCTATAATTACTTTTATCACACGCGTATGAAATTTATTTTCTTTGTTTTGTTTCATTTTACATACTTCGAGAAGACTGCAAATCGAAAAATCGCATGTTATATAAAGTTTGATAGTTTTGAATTGGTAGTTATAGAATTCAAATTTAAATCACAAGAAAAACATAGAAATTTAAATATTGACTATCTTTAGTGTTGACTTACTTTAGGGCTGTTATACTTGTGATGTCATATAACCTGTGGCCATGCCTGTATAAATTAGGGCTGTTATACTTGTGATGTCATCTAACCTGTTGGCCATGCCTGTATAAATTAGGGCTGTTATATCTGTGATGTCATCTAACCTGTGGCCATGCCTGTATAAATTAGGGCTGTTATATTTGTGATGTCATCTAACCTGTGGCCATGCCTGTATAAATTAGGGCTGTTATATCTGTGATGTCATCTAACCTGTGGCCATGCCTGTATAAATTAGGGCTGTTATATCTGTGATGTCATCTAACCTGTGGGCATGCATGTACATATTTCTGTTTTAGTATTGCTCTATTTGTGTGTACTAGTTTCATTTGTAGATTTTCAAAATTTCTTCAAATAAGATAAAAATATAATTGGGGCATTCTATGGCAATTCACACACGGCATGAGACCCACCACCTTACATTTTCATGGAACTTAAAAAAACAATCTTTCCCATGCCACCTACTTTCCTAGATGATATTTAATGGTAAAGTTATGAAAAATTGTGCATAAATTTAGTTACTTATGCTCCGTGTAAGTAGTGCAGTATTTAAGGATTTTTACCATGTGTCAATGTTTGTAGATTTAAGAAAAAAAAGTTGTACAAGCCTGGCTTACCTACAAAAAACACTAACATTAGATAGGCTAGTTTTGTTTGGTTACTGACAAATTTTAAAGTGTAAAACCATTGCTTATTATGGTGGGGATGTAGGAAACGTGAGAAAAGGTGTTTGCAGTTTTCATATCAAAACTTTTTTGGTAAAAATAAATCAAATATTGCTTCATTAAAACATAGTTGAATTTTCTTCCCATGGTGATATCAACAGTTCCTGAATATTTGTCAAGAGTGTCCTGGAATTTGATGACAACTTTTTCTCTTCATTTAAAAAGTTTGTCATCTAATGCTGCTATGCTCATGGGAGATATTCCACAACAGTTATCACCAAATTGAGAAAATTAAACTGTTTTTACTGAAGCAATATTTTATTTATTTTGACCGAAAAATATTTTGCTACAAATACTTTAAAAACACTGACTTTTTCTTGTGTTCTCTACATCTCTACTTAGTGAGCATTATGGTCTAAGACAGGTGTTACCAGGGTCCTCTTTTGTTAAAATTAAAATATTCTAGCTAAGCACAACTGATTTAAAACACACATGTAGACAGACCAGACACCAGGCCTATATATACTTCACAATAGATTTGTACCTAGATATGAAAATTTAAATACAACTGCAAAATGATAATTTTGAAAGTGTGCATAAAAATGCTTGAATAATTTGTCAGATCTTACTTTTCATCTGTGATGTAGTGTTATTAAAGAGTATGTTGTACAAAATCAGCCTCCTTTTCAGTAAAGTAGTAAATCCTTTCAAAACCCTTTGTGATGGGAGGACTGACACAAGAAATTATGTTACACACAAGGACAGCAGATGTCTTTTCGTGAAGGCCATTGAAACAATGGTGCAGGGCTGTTAGGAGTGCATAAACTTCGCTTTTACATCACCTTTTCATCTTTTGGAAGTACTAGGTAATCCAAAAAACCAGTGACTGCTATAAACCCATGTAACATGTAAGTTGATACAGCTCTGTGGCAATTTGACTGCAAGGGGCTGCCCTCCAGATAAATGTAAAATAGTGCTGAAGTTATCATCAGAACTGATTCTATTTGTTTTGGTGGAATCTTTAGACACAAGCCTTCCTTATACGATCAGTAATAATAACATTATTACTGAGTCAGTAATTCCTTCAGCATTGCACACTTTACCGGTGATGATGGCATGACATTTGGTCAATATTAATGACAATTTATTTAGGTTAGGTAAACTTTATATTTTATTGAAAAAGTTTACATTTTTACACTTCTTATACATGACTAATATGGAAAATCATGTTTAGCTATAATTTTACATATCTTAAGTATGAAGAGAACTGTGATACAATACATTTATTATGATGAGATACAACATACTGATGCCAGTGGTTACCAGAATTACTTAAAGATGAGTGCGGAAACTTTCAAGAGTTTAGTTGACATGGTGAAGCCCTTTTTATAGAGAAATAATAGGAATATGTGAAATTCTATTTGATCGAAAAGAGATCATTGTTGACTTTGAGATACCTGGCAATAGGAAGGTGTTTTACAATTTTAAAATTTTCTGTAATGTCAATATTGTCAATCAGCTCCTCAATCCTAGAAACATCTAAAGTTTTGCTAAAATTTCTGCAAAACTACATAAAGCTATTTGGATGAATGAAACACTGCTTTTATATAAAAAATATAGTCCAAATTAATATTTGTATATTTAATTGCACTGAAGGTTGTTCAGCATGGCATTTTTGTAGATTACAATCACAAATGAATGTTATCAGCATATGAATTAAATAGGACCTTAAATCAACCTTTTTATTTGAGTACCAACAATCTTTTGACGGTGTTTCACTGAGATTAGGGTGACGGTATAGCGGCTACTTCGAATGCTGGTAGGGCCTAATTATGAGATTGTGTATTTGAGAAAGGAATTTTATTGGTTTTTACTTATAAATTCTGATGTAGAAGAATAAAAATGGCTTGAACTTGTTAATTGAAAACTTTTATTTGTTTTTACTGAGTCCTTGTGTAAAGTTCCTAACTGAGCTTAGAGCTTAGAATGAAACATCATTGGTTGCCTTTTTTTCTGCTAACAATCGATGCCTAGGATCCACATCTTTGAATTTTTTGTCCCACACTTTGGCAATCATTGGCATTTCCTTCTTTTGATGAATTTGCCAAATACACACGCAAGGCTAAGTAACTCATTTTGTTTTAATCTAGGTCCTTGTTTCTTTTGCTTTTTAGCAGGCTGTTGTGTAGGTAGTCCTATTATCAAACTTGATTATGCAGAAACTGGTTTTGGTGTTGTGATCAGTGTTGGTGTTATTGGTGATGGTGACTCACATTGGTCTTACTGAAGGCCGTTCTACTTGGTTAGAATCCATGCATCCGGTCTGTGGTGCCTAAAAAATTAGGTTTTAATAAATAAAATTTTACGTTTAGGCCTAAATACACACACATACACACTATGTATTAATATATTTGTATATTATACATATTTTTAATTCTTTTTTAATTTTTTCAGTTTTAAGCACGTGCTTAGTCGATTCAAATTGCAAATGATTTTTAGAACAAAACACTAATTTTTGTATCTGCTTGGGAGCAATAGATGGTAAACACATTACCATAAAAAAATTTTTTTGCAAACTCGGGCTCTGTGTACAACTACTACAAATGGTTTCACAGTACAGTACTATTAGCTGTTGTAGACACAAACAAGAAGTTCGTTTAGGTAGACACTGGAATAAAGAGTTTTAATATCTAATGCAAGTGTGCTTTTTTATTCCAATATTTGGAAACTAGTTTAACAAAATGCTCTTAATCTGTCACATCCTTGACCGATACTGAACAATAAAGAAAATTTCCTCTTTGTGTTCGTTGCTAACGGAGATTTTGCTTTGAACTTAAGTTTAATGACGCCTTACTTATCCAATGAAGTTAATTTACCTATGACCAGTTAACAGCGGGAATATAACAAACGTTTATCTTGTGCTCGGGTAGTCAAGGAGAATGCTTTTGGGATTCTGGCAATTAGGTTTGGAGTATTTCACAAACCAATATATTTAGAGCCGGAAAAAGCCATAATAACAATGACTTGTTTTTATTACACAATTTTCTTTCTAAGAAAAGTGGACATAATACATAATACATAATATTGACAGTACAGATAGTGCACTCTGTTACCTTTACGAGGTATGTTCCATAGAAACAACTCTAGTAGCGCTAAACAATCCAGGACATGATTTGTTAATATTTCAACAATGAAGGGAAAATTTGAAATTTGTGCAGCAAATTTTTGTAACTAAATAAAGACTAAAATTAAATAAATCAAGCAATATATTTTGTAGAAAGGGAGATATTTATTGTAGTATTTGTTAGTAAAATAAGGGTTTTTAAAATACTTTTTTACATTTAATATATATATATATATATTAAATGTAATATATATATATATATATCTGTTTATATGCTTTCTAAATAACCCCATTAGTTCTTGTCTATTCTCAAATCCCCAGTTGGTATAATTAAAACTCTAGGTTAAGAAGCAATTTTATGAATCGGCAAAGAATGACCTTGCCTGAGATGACAGGTTTTGAGGAAATTAATTTTTTCTTGCCTTTCACTATTACATTTATTTATCAAGCTATTTTTGTTTTTATTGATGGAACTTATAAACTGATAATGGCCGATAGATAATAAAACCTGTATTTAAAATAGATCCTAAGATGTGTGGAGTGTGGGTGAATTTTTGACGCCCACTATACCTCCGCGTACATCATGAAATTACCCAGCTCTCCTTTGTAGGCTAACTTCCTGTTTGCCTATTTATTCATTCATTTAAAATAATCTCACATTCCTAGCTAGCATTTTATTCTATTAAGAGCTCATTGATATGACTTTTACATGTGATGTTGGCTGGAAGTTCACACAAGACAAGAAATTTTAGTGTGTAGAATACCCCAAGATGTTGGTTGGAAAATCTCCTCGGATCCAACTCCAGAGTATTTAGATGCTATATGTTGTCTTTTTGTGGTAGTTGGATTGCAAAGTATTTACTTTTCTGAACATCTTCCTTTGTATCATTCGGATTTTTTTTTATAACACACTAACATTTATTTATCACCACGTCTTACTACCTGTTAAGGCGCTACACACATTGATAACTACTTTAATGGCATAGTGATGTGTAAGGGGGCGTTTTATAGGTAATCTACCTACATTTGCATGGAAGGAGAGTGGGAAACCATTTAGGGGAAAAAAACTCCCTCAGAGGACCTGACCGGGATTCAAATCCAAATCTTCCCGTCATCAGCAGGCAAGCTTAACACAAGAGTGACACCTTAGACCATTTGGACACTGAAGCAGGTCTAATGTTATTAATAGTGCAGAATCACGCTTGTATTTATTCATATAAACAAGATGACATGTGTCCCACAATTCTGGGAGTGTTCAATATAATTCTATGAAGTTTATTAATAACTTGGGGTCTTTCGTACAGTTTACACCTAATAACAATCCCTCTTCATTGGTATTGTCTACTCCTTAACATATATTAAAGCTCCCATAAACCACCTTCATAGTTAAGTGCGTTTACTAATAATACTATTGAAAAAACTAACACTAATAGTGCTTTTACTAATAATACTATTGAAAAAACTAACACTAATAGTGTTCTTACTAATAATACTAATGGAAAAACTGACACTAACACTGTTGCATGCTCTCTTTCAATATTACCCATTACTGAGCAATACTGATGGTCAAACTTTCAGAAATTGTGATATTCGTCTACTTCCCCCATCATTCCATCAGTATTTTTTACCTTTAATTATCATTAATACCATCACTTTCTCTTAATAATTACAGTATTACAGACCATGTAGGGTCTGCTACGGGAATGAAATTGTGAAAACCAGGTGTACCAGGAACTGATTTTGCCTTGAAGATTTGGGTTTCTAGGTGTTGACTTGTTTTTGAAAGGTTTTCTATTTTAGACATTCAAGAATTTTGTTTTTTCAACTCTTGCCTTGCATAAATTGAGAACTTTTTTTGGCTAACTCAATTTAATTACTGGGACATATTTGTAGGCTTGCTGTGTTAATCAGACGCTTCACTGTTACACCAATGCAGTTCCAAGGATATTTTCTGTGACCAGTTGCAAAAAATGTCCATGCCGCTAAAGTAAAGTGGTGGTTGTTGTGGCAAAGGTTGATAAAGATTTTGCAGTTCTTGTATTGTGCAACAAAGTTGTCACTGAAATAATGTACATTTTTTACAACTGGAAATTTTTCTTTTATGTACTATGTTGTTTTTGCTTGTTTTGCACACAAATGCCAGATCATGCCCCAAATTGTCGAATAAGATGCACAAACTTGAGATGGCTCGAAACGTGTGTCGATTACTGATGGATACTGAACAAACTGTTGTTACATGTCGAGTGATATCATTGTTCTGTTCTTGAATAACATGGTAGTTTTTAATGAAGTTTATGAGAACAATACCTTCATGTTAGAGGTATGCTTTCATTTTCTTCAAGTAGTTTTTATGGGGTTTAGTTAAAAATGAATGGGTAACAAATATTTCAAATGGGGACATGGCAGTTGGCCAAAAGGTCAGTTGCTGCCTTTAAGATTGTTTGACTTTAAATTTAAAGTTAAAACTAAGTCTCAGATGTATGACCTTAAAAATAGCCAAATATGCCCTTGAAAATTCCAATCTATGACATAAAAATTAACAAATATGCCCTAAAAAGGTTTGTTTGCTAAATAGAATGTATGTTATTAAAAATCATCAAATCAAGGAAGGAAGTATCATGCAGATAAAGAAATTAGCTGACAAATCTTTAATTATTGATAACCTTCTCTTCACAAACATTAGGCCCTACAGAACAATTTAGATCCATCACTACTAAAGTATACAAACTGAATGTTCATGCTCAATCCATACGCTGGTATATGGTCAACACTACATTAAACATTGATGACAAATTACATCTTTTTAATTATATGATCCTTGACATGATAAACATGCATCAGTAAAAATTTAATCTGTTAGTAGTTCACTTGTATAGTGGCGTAGGCTCGCACAAAACAACACAAGGAAACTATAAATTGTGATAAGAAGGTGCTGCTTGGCAGGCGTATTGTTTATAAGTAAGCCTAAAGAACACACGGCAATCATAGAAGCTTTAAAATGGTCATGTGTCAAATATAATATTGGCTGTTAATTACATTTAAGTTTAACTAACCCACATTTAATGAAGTCTTCATTTGGTCGACTAATGATGAGCTATAAGAATATTATTGAAGAATCAACCATTTTAGAGCTTTCACTGTTCTTCATAATATTAACTTTGAAATTAGTAAAAAAAACTTAATTCATATTAAAAAGCGAGAAGTGGGTAACAAGTTTGCCAACTACATTAACCCTTCTAGTGCCACGAGCCGATCTGATTGGCTCCGCCTACTACAGTTAAAAGTGCCACAATCCGATGAGGTCGGCTCTCCAGATTTGAGCTAGTTCTCGCTTTATCTGATAGATAGTGTAGTAGTTTCATATATCACTGGAAAGAGAACATTTCCCTCTGTTATCTTATATAAGGTTGGCAACAAAAATCAACCGTAAATAGTTATTGGAACTGGGAGTTTAGTACATTTACAATGGGAGGGCCATGTGCTCAATGAGCTAAGTGCAATGCCAGTTTACTCTATAAAAAAACATGTGTGGCTCACATTTATATTGATGTAAACAGTTTTCATATGTTTGTGTTAAATTATTCTGAGTTTATAAAAATATACTATTTAGATTTTCATGTTATGTCATGTGAATGAAAAGATTTATTTACCAATGTAAGTAAATAGGTAAATAGGCGTAATGACTTTATAATACTTTTAAAATATATGAAATAATTAATTATAAAAGGGTTTTTGAGAAAGTATTCACTATGTGTAGGCCTAAATATGTATTCATAAGGTAAGCAATATAATAAATTTTGCGGCTGTAATATAAGCAATAACAGCCCATAAAAATTCCTTTAATTACTATATATATTCAAAACTTTATTTTCTTGTATAGAACTAAATGCACTACAACAAAATAATATTGAAATGTGTATATAATTTGTTTTTAATAAGTTAATAAGCATTAGTTTTGAAGAAAATTAAAAGTAAAAAAAAATTAGAAATTAAATTGTATTAATTTATAATTATATTAGAACAGTACATATGGATTAAAATGATAGAAAAATCAAAATAATCGCTTCATAAATAAAAGTTTGGTGAATTTTCTTGCAAACCCTTAGAAAAATGATGAAATAGCTTTGGCATTTTTGCACACTAAACCTAACAGGCCTCTGGCATTCTTTACGCACAAATTCTGAAATAGGCGTGGCACTAAAAGAGTTAAGGTGATTTTGTAAAACAAATTTGCACAATTATTACCTAACTCTAATAACCTGGTGACTACAAATAGGGGAGAACTTCTAAAAGTCGTGGAATTCTTTGATGGCAGGGAAAATAAGAAAATGTCAAGGAATTTAATTAAGTAACAGGAAAAGTCAGGGTATTTAAATACATAAATAATTATGCACTTAGATATTTAAACAAAAGTGAGAGATTTTGTTTCTATAATAAAATATAAAAAATTCCTTGATAATGCAAGGCTAACATAAAAGTTAAACCAAGGTTTCTTTTAAAGCACATTTACACAGGGCCGAGAATAATACCTTAAACATTAAATACAATAATGTAGAAATATATTATAAGTATGGGTATGTTTAGTAGCCGCTAGAATTGTTTTTAAAAATATGTGATCAATGCTACAAACAGAACAATTACCATTCACAAGATAAATTGCTAAAAGGGTGAGTCAGGAGTTTTTTAATGTTGTCTGGTAAAGTCGGGGATTTTTTTAATAAAAGTTTTATAGCCACTTTGTATTTAGTTAATCACCATATTAATTTCACAAATGGATGACATGTATGGATTGTCTAAAATGGTCATGACCAGGGCGCAGATTTTGATCTAAAAATTGTCAAAAAAATGACCAATATAATGACACTAGAAAGGCTAGTAAATTATTTCAAATATACACCATAAAAAGATCCAAAAATGTTAATGAAAATTTGTAAATAGTGTTTATGAATAGACTAAAACCAATCCTTCACAAAATGAAACTTAAATTGATTTTTATGCAATGAAAAACTTTAGCAAATAAATTCTTGCATTTCACCAAACATGAACATTGGTTTACATACCTGTTTCAGAAACAATAGTTACCTCGTCCTTCCCCCCTAAATATATATTTCCAGCTTTATTTAATGTTTCACCAAAATTGTGTTTTCCTACTGCAAAAGTGAAGTGTGTTCAAGTTAATTGGAAGCCTAAATTATAATCTGGTCAGTCTGACAACTTTATGGTAAAAAATCTTGTGTTTGAGTATTTTTTGTTCGTTTTGTCACATTTCACTATCCTTTTGGGTTATACACATATGTACTAATGATGCTAAAGTGTTTGGAATAAGAAAGGTTGAATTTAAAGAAAGTATACCTGTATTTGTATGAAAGAAGATTGGAAAACCATTTAGGAAGAAAATATTACACTTGACGCGATATCAAATCCTAATATCTGGCATCAGCAGTTCGTTCTATTACAAGAGTGACAGACACCTTAGACTATTTGACCACTGAAGTGTGTGTTTGAGTATTGCAACTACAAAACAACAATTTTATTTAATATAAAAATGACTAAACTGTATTCAAAACATAAAAAAAATAGATTCAAATTGACTAGAAATTTTCTTCAAAAAATGTATTATGAACAGTTTATTCAGCATAGTCTAAAGCACCAAAATTACAAGCGATCATCATACTGGTCATGGTCATGACACTTTTCAATCATTCATATTTTATAATACAGTATTCTTTAAATATAAATAATTTTGAAAATGATAATAAAGTAGAGTCTCAAAAACTTGTCCTAATGTGGACTGAGATAGTGTTAAGTTATTGAAATGTCGAGTTTTAGGAATGAACTTGCATAAGATGCATGTTTACTAAACCAGAATGAATCACAGTACAGTATCAAATATTATAGGTACTGTAGTATTGTACGGTACAGTACAATATATTATGTGTTAATATAATGGTATATATACATATGTGTAATATACAGAAATGCAGTGCAGTACTGTACATATAATATTGTATTGATTCAAATAACATGTTACTAAATTGAAAATCTAACAAACTGAGAGCTTATACAGTTGAATGACCTTGTATTGTGATGACTGGCGCCAACAACTGTGTGCCCTTGTCGAGCTACAGTGAATGTCATGTCATCAAGTGTCGAGTTTCCGAGACACTACTGTATATGGAATATACCTGAAAATTATTTAACATAAGTTAATTTTATGTAATTTATTATAGTTTTGTCCCACCCTGTCTTACTTTCTCTTTGAGTTATATGCATACTTGCTAATGGACAGTGATGAAAGTAGAATTTTATAAGAAATTAACCTCCATTTGCTTAAAGGTTGGGGGAGATTGCGAAACCGTTTAGGAAACATAATAATAAACATCCAAAACTAGAATATTTTTGTTTAATTCTTAAAAACTTCATTCTAACTTTTGAATATATCAATCATATTAATTTTTGTGTATTTATTTTATTTTTGCAGTTCGCGGTGCAAGGCCTGGCAAGAATGTCCAATTAACTGAAGGTGAAATTCGAGGTCTTTGTTTAAAATCACGAGAAATTTTCCTGTCACAACCTATTTTATTGGAATTAGAGGCACCACTCAAAATTTGTGGTATGTAATATTATTCAGGAAATCAGTTTTTCTATTTTACTTCTTAAAACTATGCATGTGAATATTCAAAAACTCGGATATTTTTTAGACACGTGCATTTAAACTATTTTATAAAACAAAGGGCTCTAAATCCAATGCATGTATTTTATATAAAAAAATTGTATTGGCAAATAAAGTTTTCATTCTACATAAGAGGGGTGAACTTCACTAGTTCTGTCGAATAACTCATCAAATACAGAACAGATACAATCTTTATTATATATTTACTTCCCGCAAACACACATCATCTTGAAAGAACTGTTTTATGTAGTTGACACTTGCACTATTTGTGGGCTTAGAATAAATTTGAAGATGGCTTTTCAGAGGGTCTTCCCACAAGACACAAATGTAACAATGCTAAATATAATATAATCCCTTGCACAAATATGTACAACATATATATAAAACCATGAAACCGATCCCTATATCTCACTTATAAAAATCAGAGCATGAGTCATTTCATTGTTTAGTTACAGAATAACTGTAGGACCTATCAATCTAGTAAATTCTTTTATGGAATTTAAATAAAATAACTTAACATGATCCAACCCAAGGTCTATTGAATGTATTAAAATACTATCACATATTTTTTTTCTATTTAAACATTTATTTCTGTATTTAAAATGTTATCAATTTTTTTATGCCTATTTAGTTTAAAAATTATGAGCTTGTTAATTTCAAATTTTAACTTGCTATCCTTTAGCCATTCAAAACTCTAGTATTAGACTATTAAGTTTCATTATTTCTTTTTATGTCTAACTTAACACAGCTTTTTTTTTTCAGGTGATATACATGGTCAATATTATGATCTCTTGCGGTTATTTGAATATGGAGGTTTTCCTCCCGAATCCAATTATTTGTTTCTAGGTGATTATGTGGATCGAGGAAAACAATCTCTTGAAACTATATGTCTCTTATTGGCATATAAAATAAAGTATCCAGAAAACTTTTTTCTACTGCGAGGAAATCATGAATGTGCTAGCATTAATAGAATATATGGTTTTTACGATGAATGTAAGTATGTGAATTTCTTTATAGAGAATTTCCAAATCTTGTATGTATTCTTTTAACTTGCACATTGCCTGAGCAAATTATTTTAGATAATTAAAGAGTTTATAATATAAATTCAACACAGCAACAATACATTTATAATTTGCATGGTACATGCGCATCAACTCGATGTTTATAATTGCTCTCAGTGCATTCACGCACATGTTCTAATGTTGATACATTAGCTATGTATTTTAGTTTTAAAATCAAGGTATTGTATAGTCCAATAGACACCCTGGTAGTTTTGAACAAATCATAGGTGTAGGCTTACATCTATTTGAAAGAAAGTCTTTTTTTTTATCAGCAACAAACCTACACTTAAAAAAAATTCATTTTAGATTGTTTAGATGTCTGATGTAAGACATCTTTTTTATTAACATCTATTTCGAACTTTTCCCAGGTGGTATAAAACATTCAAAATTAGAATGTGATTACACAACATTAATTAAAATTGTTAATTTTCATTATTTTCTAATCGTCTTTCTTTAAGCTATTTTTGCATTTATTCACAATACCTATTTAACAAGACCAACATATGATTCTTAACTTAATAAATGCTGTTACTGTTAGATCTCTGCTGATTTTGTGTAATGTCTGGAGTAACTTGAGAGTTTATAAACTATACAATCGATGGCTTTTGATGTACTGCCTATCAAGTTAAAGTTGTTCTAGGGAAATTGTAAAAACACTGTTTCTGAAAGATATTATTACTATTACTAAGCAAAAAAAATTAGATTTAAGAGTACTCATTGTTTCATAAAGCCGATAACGTTGAAAAGTTTTTTACATTCTAAACAGAGTACAACATTAAATAAACACTACTTAATTTAATTTAGGTTTGTGGAACTTATTATGGATATGGGGACAGAGATGTATATTACCTTAAAGCTTATATGACCTTAGATATTAAACCTGAATACCTAAGCAAATACAGGTGATGATAACTTAAGTATTAAAAGATTGTGTTTTTTTTTTTTTTAAATTATTCTGTAAATATTTACATGAATATTCCTATTTTTAATTTTTACGATTTTGTTTATACAAATTTTAAAATGTAAAAACCTTAGATAGTACTTCTAAATTTAATTCACTGATGTTTTTTTTTCAACTGCATTTTAATTTCTTTTAATGATATATTTATATCTAATTGTGTATTTTTTTAAATTTCTACTTAAAAATAAAAAAAGGTTTGTACTTTTTCTGAAAATGCCAATATTTAAAAGAATAAATTGAAATGTCGATTTTTTTTTGATTGCATCATTGCAAGCTCAAACTTCCAGTCCGTATCACATTTTAGAGATAATTGTAAACAAGTTAACTAACAATTTCAATCGACAAATATTTGTGAAGTGTTTGCTCTTATAAGTTATATTTTTTCCTACCAGATATGTGTACACTCACTTGTAGACTCCTGACATCTTTTGATGGCATTCAAAAGCTATGTTACTAATAACAACAGTTTGTTTTTTAGTTGTAACAAATGTATGTGGCTTGTAAAAATGGTTTCGTCTAGTAGAAAAAACATGGTGGATTAAGATGTAACAAAACTTTTATTTGCTGATTCTGATTCAGAGGGGGATTTTAGTGATAATTAAAGTGACGCTTCAAGTAGGGAGAGGGATGATGATGATGATGATGTGCAAGAAAAGGGTTAAAAACCATGTTGATTTGGTATTGGAAAATTCACAGCAGTCAAATGCAAAATTAATTTAATTGGGGACATTGCAGGATTTGACACGCTGGTTTCTTCATTTTCAATACATTTTCCTTGGTTTGTATTTATCCACTCAGCAGAACAAACTCAGGTATTTTCTAACATGTTTCTTGACAAAAAAACATGACTTTCCTACTAGTTCTGTAACTATGGCCCTGATATATAGTCGGTCACAAATAGTACATAAGGGTGGATAACACATTCTAATGCAAAGCAAGAAAAATATCTCCATTCAAATAATGTATTCTCCAAACAAAAACAAAAACTTTAGTAGATAAAATACAGATGTGTTGTCAATTTGACTTCAAAATATAACTAAAGAAACACCCAACAACATGATCAAATATTAACTAGTCGTTAAAGAGAGAAGCTCTTAAACATACAATACCAAGCAAGATATTTACAGGGAGAAGTCCCAAAACAAATATACACACATCCACTTTAATAATTACTAGTTAAACCCAAAATTAATATATGTATTATGAGAGAAGCTCAAAAGAATTAATACTAGCCTGCAAAAAGTTAAATAGGAGAAGCCCAAGAACAATAACCCATAAGCATTTAAATATCAATAATAAATGTGAACATTTGGAAGGTTAGCCCAAAATTTAATTCATTTTAGGACAAGCCTAAAAACATCAATAACGCCTAGCAAAATATAGAATGGGAGAAGCCCAGAAACATTACACAAAAGCATATCAATATTAAGAGAGAAACCGTAAACATCTAGAAGGTGAAGTTCGAAGTCAATTCAATATAGGAGAGGCATCAAAATAACTTTATCATTAATTATTTAAATTTCTCAAGTGCGAAAAGCTAGATGGAAAGATTAAAGTTAAATTTAACGGAAACACTGTTCTAACAATACAGTCATAATAACGGTGAAAGATATAGCAGAATAAGCCCAAATTTTACAGGCTTACATGACGTTAACGTTGTTACATGGACCCAGTCTAGCACTGCCACCGAGAATGTTTATTTGGTGATAATTTGCCAGTATATATAGTTAAACACAGCATAGAATAGTGACAATGAAGCGCTCTAATAACAACACATGATGTCTGGGAATATATACCCTCAGTTTCCTTAGCTCAAATCACACACTCAAATTGGAGCCAATGTTTCAAACTTCAATTCGGCCATGTGCTACGCTCTCCGTACGGAACTTCTTGATGTTGTGTGCTCCCCTGGCTTGAACGCCGGTAAAACTGGCTATCACCTAGGTCAATGGCAGGCCACACAATGACCCAATCCCAGAGCTCAACTTATGCACTTGGTTCTAATCATGCACACATGGTGCATGGCCAGTTTTGCGGTAGATGATGTTGCTTGCTCCCTTCTGCCACTCCGTAGGCCTACTGCAAACTTAATTCAAGAGATGCAGCAGCGGGTTTCTCCGAAGGGGTTGTGAGCCAAGATGCAACAGCTCGTGGTGGTAGGATCACCTGGGTGTTAGGAGGAATTGCAGAGCCGAGCCTGTGTTATTAGGGTTGTAGAGTCGCCAACCGATAGTCTTCAGAAACGGCAGACCACGGGGGCAACCATGTTGAAGGAGGTGCAACGCTTCAATCCTATATTTAATTCTTGTAATGGTTGTAATGCAGCAGACATTCAGACAATGATTGCCCATGAAATTTGAATGGGAATGTGTAAAAAGACTTCTTGAAGAATACTTGATTGTATCACATTGGCTAAAAACAAATTATTCCTTACTCATGCTAAGGGACTACTACTTCCTGTTATGTTCTTTTTACATTTCAATAATAATGAGGAACAGCATGTAAAAGGTAAACCTGGTTATGATCCACTCTTCAAAATAAATTGTAATGAATACCTAACTTGAACACTTCTCTCCTGGTTCACAACTGCCAGTTGATGAAACCATTGTTCGTTTTGTTTAAAGCAATACCTGCCATCAAAACCTTCAGCCAAGTGCGGTGTCAAAGTTTCGTCTCCTTGTGACAGTAAAACTGGGTTCCTTTGTAAATTTGTTGTGTACATAGGTAAATCTAAGGATACAGGAAATATTACTGAGCCATTAGAGGGAAGTGTTGTTTTGAACCTCACAAAAGGGACACACATTATGATACTTTTTTTTTCAACTCCTCTTTTTCATAAACTATAAAAAAAGGGACATAGGTGCATGTGGAACTGTGAGGTCAAACAGAAAAGGCCTTCTTATTGAAATGAGGCCACAATCATGTAAAATGAAAAAGGTCAAGGAGCCAAAATTTTGGGTGAATGCCAATAAAAGTATAATTACCTGTACTTGTCAAGATACAGGGAGAGTGAACCTCTCTACTGTACATAATACTGATACTGAATTAGTGCAAGTATGTTCTAAAAAAAAGAGGAAGATGGATTACATACTTTGGCTAAGCTCAAATTGGTGGCACACTAAAATAAATTTATGACTGGAGTAGACAAGTTTGACCAGATTTCTATAAACTACAGGTTTACACACAGACACATAAAGTGGTACAGTCTTCTTTGGTATTTTTTGATTGAGACTGGCCTTGTCAATGGACGAATCCCTTACATTATGGCTACAGGTAAAAAAAAAAATCTGGAACTAATTGTTGCCATGCAATGATTGAGGTCCTGCTGCTAAAAGAGGAAGAAAGTCAGACCCTTTACCAGAAGCTCGACTGAGTGAACTGCACCTTATTCAACAGTTTGAAGAAAAGTTTCACAGACCTGAATACTGTGCTTGCTCTTTGAGACCATCACAATGCAAGAAAAGTGCCAGACCTCATTCTAATGTTCAGCATGTCTGGGAAAACCAGCCTTATGTGTCATTCCTTGTTTTTAGATATTTCACATTAAAAGAGACTACAAAATGGTATTTACTATTAGGGCAATTTCCCAGTAAAATGTAAAGGGTTTTTTATAATTATATATGATGCTATTAAAATATTTTTTCAAATGAACAAACAAATTTTTTTTAACAAAACTCATTTTTTTTAGCGCAGTCAAGGAATATTATGCTCGACGAAATTACGTAGTGAAAGAGTTAATACCAGTAACACATTACGGATTCTACTACCAACTAACATGACCTATTGAAATACCAGTTCAATGACAATGAAGGGTTTAAATCCTTTTTCTATTTGTATTGACCTTAAGTTTATTGCTAGACACAGCCCCTCCGATGATTCCTGCTGATCATCCGGTACATTTCCAGCCTGCTACAAAATATGTCTCTATAGGAAAATCTGCCCTTTTTTTATAAAGAAAAATGCTAGGTGGTGCATATAATGAGAGTACAGTTTTCAGAATGACATTTTAGTATACTATAATATTAGATTTAAAATGATTGTGGAAAGTTCCTCGCCTTGTTTTAATTCATTGTGTATATTGAAAGCATTTAAGTGACATCCAACATACAAAATCTACAAATAATTATTTATCGTCCTATTGTATTCCCACTTATCTAATATTTGCTGAATAATCATATCTGATGGGATTTATTTCATTGAAATTTATTTTGATGATCCCCAATTACTTCCTTGGCTTGTGGTGTCATTCTCATTAAAATTATGTCAAACATAATTTTGTTCTCTTTTATCGCCTTTTGTGTCTTACTATACTTTCCATACATTCTTGTGGTATAACAGAGTGAACACCATTCTAAATAGCTTCCAAGGGCATTCAATCTTCAAAAATTTGTTGTGTGAAGAAAATCTCATCACTTCTTGAGGAATTTAATTTTAAGAAAATTAACAGCCAAGTACTCTTATAAATATCGTTAAAGGGTATTCAAATTTCAAGATTGTTATGGGAGCCTCCATGTTGTGGAGTTTATGTTTCAAAAAGTTTTCAGCTGAGGAACACACAAGAATAACTTATAGTTTCAAACACTTGCTGGGGATCAAGCTTTACAAATAATCCCTTTTTTTCAACCTAATTTCCTCCATTCCCCCTCACCTCCTTTTTTTATATTATTTCTCCCTACCCCCAGCTCTACACAAAAAAAGTTTCACCATCACTGGGTGTAGTATACTAGTATATATATACTACACTTAAGCTACTCTACTATCAACTACATGAAGAAAACTCCAAGTTGTCTCAGTGGACATTCAAAGTACTGTTGCTATTCATCATCACATACTTAAGCAAAACTGGATTCTCACTATTCTCTGGAACCAAAACGAAGTATCGAAACCAACATGATGCAATTCCAGACAAATACAATTTTCAACAAATAAACCTGGTATAGGAATAATTTTCCAAAAAAATAAACACATTAATCATTAAAATGTCTTTTGACTTTTTTTATACTATAATAATAAACAAAGAATATGATACCATAATTATTATTTAATTAAGAGTAGAGCATTATCATATTTTTTCCCTGACAGGCACATATTTAGGACGGCTGCATTTATTTATGGGACATGAAAGAGGACAAAATGTGTATTTGCTTTCCACAGTTAGATAAATTTAACTCTCAATCTAAAGGTATTTGACCTTGAACAAAAAAAAACATTTTCCCCTGTGCTACGCTAAAATAATTTAAAGAGTTTTGTGACTAAATTTAATTGGGCATAGGGCTTAGTTACATCATTTGTCATCTGGGCAGTTTGGTTATTCTAATCAGTACCAGAATGAGTGGTCTACACTGTCAGGGCACTTATTTAAGGTTTGGTGATAAACAAATGTTTGTAATTTTATTCAGCACCAAAGGGCTATAGATAAGAGAATTTATTGACTTATTTAAATGCTCACAATTTTTTTTATGTATAATATGTTGTATGGTATGAGTATTAAGCTATATCTAAATAGTTGTTTTTAAGTAAACATAGGTGACCTAGTGGTCTAGGGATAAGGTGTCAGACCTCTGTGCTGGGGGTCCGGGGTTCAATCCCCGGTCCCGGCACAGATTTATCTGATTACCAAACCCTTCCTTCACCTCTGACAAGACATCTTGTGAATGTGGGGAATGCCAGGCCTCCACCGTGGTTCGGATTCCACATTAGACTGTAGGTCCTCCATTTCATCTCACAATCACCCTACCATTTCACATTAGCGTAAGTGCGTATAACCCAAACGGGTAGTAAGACGCGGTGCTAATAATAATAATAAGTAAACATAGAGCTCATAGAATTTATGGGCTTGTTGACCAAGCAGAGGTCCTGTTTCAACGTCTTTGGTTCTGCTATTACTACCAAATTTATTCAACAATATATATTAATAGATAACTGCTATTCTCTTGGTTTAAAATGTCGCTCAGTAGAAAAAAAAATACATATGTTAATTAGCCTAGGTTCAAAGAATGGCCTTGGATTATTTTAATAGTGTTCATTGGTTTTAGGTCTAACTTGATTATCAAGACATGATATCGACTTGTAACCCAAGGAAAAATTATAAGAGATAGTTAAACTTTAAATCCAAAGTGAATTCTTAAGACTGTAGTAATGATAATAACATGTGGGGGATAGGTCTACTGTTCACAAAACTATTATTATAAAAATAATTATAAGATGTTTATATCTATTTTCAAACTTTAATCTTGCAACAAATTTTGTCAAGCATGATAAATATATAAAAAGTATGAACATTATTATTATTACTACCCGTTTGGGTTATACACACACTAATATGTAATGGTAGGGTGATTGTGAGATGAAATGGAGAACCTTAAGTTTAGTGTGGAATTCGAACCACGGAGGCCTGGTATTCCACACATTCATAAGTTGTGATCAATACATGTCTTGTCAGAGGTGGCGGAAGGGTTTGGCAATCAGATAAATCTGTGCCGGGACCGTGGATTGAACCCCAGACCCCCAGCACAGAAGTCCGACACCTTTCCCCTAGATCGCTAGGTCACCAAGTAAGAATATACCTTGTGGAAATGTTTTTTATAGCTCAACCCCAACACTACACTTCAGTGTAGCTGGATGTGCTCTATGTGTATTCTTTCCAATGTTTGTAAATAAAATGAACTCAATTGCTCAAATTTATCTTGCAAACCCCATACAAAATTATTCCCTTTAAAAGAACAGACTAAGATCTATCTGTCTAAAAAACAACTTAGTTGATTAAACATAATCTCAATGACAGAAATTTAAAAATGTATTGGCCTTGTTTACCTACCCTCCTGGGTAGCCGCATGTTCTAAGGCACTACTCTCACAATAAACTAGACTGCTGGTGATGGCTAGATCGTCAGTTGATCCCAGTCAGGTGTACTGAGGGTGGTTTTCCCTAAATGGTTTCCCACACACTACACATAATGTGGTTACACTTCCTTTAAACTCAACCTTCCTCATCCTTAACCCATTAGTGTAATTAGTACGTAAGAGTATGGGTAGTAAGACATGGGGGGGAAAAAAGTTACTTTTTGGTCTCTATTAGTGTGTATAAATGTACTAAATGCCGTAAATCACGACGAGTCGGCCCCACTTGTTTTATATTTGCTTTGACTTGTCAAATTAGAACCCTGCTGAAATTCAAGACCTTCATCTTGATTATTTATTGTACAAAAATTCTAAATTCTCTTTGTGTGTAGGCCTATATATTTGTTTATGTATGTGTGTCCATACGTGTGATTTAGCATCAAAACTACTATTTGGACTTTTTATGATCATTCAGTTCAAAGAAATGTTTTATTTCATTTGGACATATATTTACTGTTATTTGAATTTAAAATTATTTTTCAAAAAATTTAAGAGTTTATAGATTTGGACTTTTTGGATCAAATTTGACAATCGGAAACAAAAAAAACATGTTTTACTTGTAACTTCAAATTCTACAGAAAATTGTTTAACTAACGGGTTTTGTATAGATACAATACACTACACTACACTCTGATAGATTTTTAACTTGTAGTTTTATAAAAAAAAAAAAAAGCAACAAAGGGGTTTCCGCTTAGTTTTGCAAAAAAAAATTTATACAATTTCTAAAACCAATGCTCAAAGGTTTTACAAGACAACATTTGCTTACAGGTAAACGGCGTTACAACATCAAATTGTGGAAAACCTTCACAGATTGCTTCAATTGTTTACCTGTTGCTGCAATTGTTGATGAGAAAATTTTTTGTTGTCATGGTGGACTCAGCCCTGACTTACAAAGTATGGAACAAATACGTCGTATAATGAGACCTACAGATGTACCAGATCAAGGTCTTCTTTGTGATCTGTTATGGTCTGACCCAGACAAAGTAAATATCTGCTGAACTTTGCTAGTAATTGCTTAAATTATTCCTCTTCTCTATCTATATTATGTATGTTTATTTTGTTTAACATGCAGACATAATGTTGGGAAGTGATAATGTTGTTGCACTTTAGTACCTAAGTGTTTGTTACTTTAACCTCTTAATATCTGAATATATTCGGCCATGTCTCTAGCGACCAGAAAATTAATACTTTTCACGAATCAATTTGTTTAGCACTTGTAATTACTCTGTCAGCTGCTATAGAGCAGTCAGTTATGATACTCAGTTGGTTTGCATTTAAAGTGCTAGATAGCAACTTAGACCTCACAGTTGAAATTAGACCACACACATGTCCCACCAAGGAGCAGTGAAGTGATTGTTCTTTTACCTGCATAATTATTTATTTAGCTACAAAGTAGATAAATGGCTTGATATGCTTACTGTACCATAGTATTGATTGTTTTCTTTGAAATGAAATATGGAAATTGAAGACTAAGTGGATATTAAATTCATTGAATCGGAAAATGAGTCAGACACGAATTAAAGTATTTCATACTATAACAAGCATTTGAAAAATGAACATTCAAAAGGGGGTGAATGTTTAGGAAAAAGAAAAAAAAAATATTGCAGAAATCTCAATAACCAGTGCTATAGAATATGTAAATTTGAATTTAAAATATTTTTATTATTTTTTTTAATTCAATGGCGATAAACAAATATATTTGGGTTTTAACATTACATGAATATAATATTTTATATTTCAAGTTTCACTGGATATAAATCATTGTAATTATACCCATAGTATTACACCATTTATACACATTACATTTTGTTTGTAAAAAAAGAAATTAGAGATTTTGAGACAGACATGTAAAATAATTAATAAAATAACCTTTCAACTATTTGGCTGGATGGGGAATGTGGAACTAAAATGTAGAAAAATAATTTGTTTTGGTAAACTCAAACAATAATAAACACCTAACGATTGGTTAGTGTCTCCAATAAAAGACTTTAATGTGTTCAATGCTTTAGCATCAATAAGATGTATAGGTTTTTTAATTTTATACCAGGAGATTAAAAAAAAATAGTCATTTAAAATAATTACCAAGATATTTAAGAAACTCTAAGAACAGGGTTGCCACACACCTGTAAATTGGATAATTCAAGAAATGTTTTCTTTATGGAAAAGAGGGAATTTCACCAAAAAGCTTAAAAAGAAAACTGTTATAACTTTTTCTGGATTTCGAGCACTTAGCTCCAAGTTCCAAATGATAGTTTTAAACGAAAAATTGGAAATGGACTGAGATCTCAGTTTGAAAGACAAAATTTTCTTTTATAAATAGACTTTCCCGTGCATCATGAGCCCGAGTAAAGTCTCGAATGCTCATTCGGCAAATTCTGTGCTGGTTCAGCTTCGTACTTTGCCATTAGTGAACTCTTATTGCATGTTATACTGTCATGGTGTAGTAAAAACTGAGGCTTAATGAATCCTTTCTCTGTTAGTGTTGTTTGTTATTTGGATTATATTATTATTGTTAAAGGAGGTAGGCCTAAGTATTATATGTGTTATTTTTGTTCTCTGTTGTTTTTAAACTGAACTATGCCTATCAAACCATTATATTTTACTTGTTAGAAATTGCCAATGTGTCTGAACCTCAATTGCTTTTAACATGTTTCATTATATAGTTTTTTAATTTAACTCTCTCTCATCTTCAGTACAAGAAAAATAGTTTCTTGTAATTTTAATAACAAAGCATATCAATAAATGTCCAAAGTTTTTTAGAATAATATATATTTGTATTTATGGGCTTTATTAGTTGATGTCAAAATATTTCTTTTTTCTAATTAAGTATAATTAAATAAGATTTTTTTAAAGTTTTTCTCATTTAAAGGACAATATTAAATTTTATAATTTTTCTCAAAACTAATAATTACTAAGTAGTCAACATTTTCTCCAAGTAGCTGAATATCCATCTTTTGTAAAAATGTATCTAAAAAAATAGTTATTGCCTCTTCATTATTCTGTAATAAAAAAATTTCTTCTACTGAAAAAAAAATCTTTTTAAAAGCTGTGATAAAACTAACCATCCATCATATGCCTTGGATTGAAAACTGAAATTTGAAATGTATTTCAAAGAAACATTTGATATAATTTCATGTTTGGTAAAGTAGGTTTATGATAGTGTGTTCATCTTGCACGGGTGGGGTTGGGTTGACCAAGTAATGGTAGTTTCTAAATGTTGCATTATTTGTACATTGGCATTCCCCGCACTGGAAGTCTTCTGCGAATTTGTCTTTCGAGACACCACATTTCCCTTGTGCCAGTGTGATGGCTCTGATTGGTGCAGTTTGTAATGTAAGGAGGGACCTTACTGATTCTGTGCGAATGTTCTTTTGTATTTTGGACAGCGGTTATAAAATTGTGAAAGACATTGAACGTGTGATCCAGAAGAGTACATAGGTTAATAATTTAAGCATGTGTTAAATCATGTAGTAACATAATGCATTTTAATTGTCATAATTAAAATAAATAACTAAATTTGATTATATATACGAGTACAACCACCATACAAATAAAATTATAACACATTCTTACTTCAAACAAATGATAAGTAAAGTCTGTTCACGGTAGGAATTGTTTTCTGAAAGGCCTTTTTCCCTACCAGAAATCTATTATATAGTAGGATATTGGTAGGAAAAAGGACCTTTCAGAGAGCAATTTTTACCGTGAATGGAGTATAGTTCTTCTGCTAGGATTGTGGTTGCTGGTTTCATTTTCCCCAATTGCTTGTCAAGGGTTCTTATATCTTTTTGAGAATGTAATTTAAAGGGCCGATCTCCATTCTCATGGAGTTAATAAAACATTGTGTCGTGTCTATTCTTAACTTTGCTGCCGACAATTAAGTTTATGCATCCCTACTCTTGTTCTACAAAAATTTTAATCTCTGTATTTTCAACCCAAAACAGTTCATCATCATTTGAAGAAGATAACTTTCCTCTTCGGAAGCTATCTGCAAATTGCAATTGTCTTTGGGTTTCTATGTGGTTGCACATTAGCGCTAACAAGCAATGGAAACTCTGGCAAATGCAAGCACAATTGTGTTGATTTATTGGCTTTCTACATTTCCGTACCCTAAGTGGCCATCAGGTCAACTTGAATCTTCCATCCTTCATAGTATTCAGCTAGCAGGGCCATTATGATTATTCAATGCAAAGTTAGTTGCTACCACTTTCGAGGGAAAGATAGCGTTCTGGTTATTATGACCACAACACTTTGTATCGCCTGCTAGTTTTAGCTTCAACTTTGCTCCTAGCGTCAACACACAGAATAAAATCAGTTTGCGTCAACAGTTGGCAACACTTTTCCCAAAGAATATTGCCTTTTAAGAAGTTAGAGGCTAGAAATGAGGTAAATTTATTTAGAGAATGCTGGTATTCATGACCTAACATATTCATATATTTTTATTTTCCCAAACAGCTGATCACAATCCACATTATTTGCAAGAATTATTTAACCTAACCTAATTTAATAACTTTCTTGCATAATTTTGTTTGCCCACGGTTTGAAATGAAAAAATACTAGTTCTACATTATTCAATACACACAACATATTTTAGTCAAAAAACTATAATGTGAACTATGCATTCAAATAGTAACGTCACACCGGGAAATTAATTAGTATGATAAGTTGACCAAAACGAAACAATGTTTTTTGTGAAATGTAGGCCTATGCTTTATTCTTCATATATTTGTGTTGATACTGGAACAATTGTGTTTTATTTTATTAACTAAAAATAATTTCAACCATATGTTGACGTTTCCTTATATTTAAGCATATTTTAATTTAAAATAACTTTATTTTATAACTAAAAAAATATATGGCTTATAAAACTTTGTCTCAAAAAACAACACTTTTCAAACAGTAAATTAATATTGTGTATTTTTGCTTTCTTAGTAGGGCTCTTTTAAAACCGTTCTCTATTTTGTCAAGTCAAATAGCCCTGCAGGTCAAGCCTTTGAAATCTGTACAAGTCACCTTGATATCTTTAAATGTTTTTTTAGTAATTTCAAAGGTATTATAGTCTTTAAAATCCTGTTTTCATTTGTGATTTGCTCCTAATCTAGTGAAGAGCATTGAATGCTGCTATATTGGGAATGAATTCAACTCTTGCTGGACCTATTTCTTGAAGGATATGCGGAGTATACACTCACAGACAGTTAGGTCTTTTGTGGCTTTGCTTGGTAGTTAATTAATATAAAATATGTGTGAATTTCCTTCTCTCTCTACAATTACAATGAGATCTTGGTATAGGGGCGTGCAATGTTATATTAGGTTCTCTAAGAACATTTCTTCACATTGTTGGATAATTTATTTATTCTGAGGGGAATACTGAGGGTTAAACCTTGATGGGATATGAATCGTTGCATCGAATCTTGTGCTGGGTGCATTTGGTCTAGTTTCGGGGTTTGTAAATGTTGAAGACTGGTTGATGCTGTTCTAAAAGTTTGAGAGGCTGATTTGGAGTGATGGGATAATCTCTGCTTAATTTCTATGGTTTCAAAATTATCGATCTTCTTTGATTATGTTGTGACATACACTCGTTCTCCCAGATATCTGCCAATATTATGGCTTGCTTGTAGTCAATTAAAGCTTCTTTGTCAGTGAGCCAGGCGTGACCGAGGAGAAAGTTTTCGGCAAGCTTGTCCAAAACTAGAAAGTTTAACGTCCATCTTCTTATTCCCTATATTGATGTATGGATTGGTCTTGCATGGTTTACCTTGGGAGGGTGTTAAGAATCAAGTTTTTCTAGGCTCTGAAGTTTATGACTGCTAGAGGGTGTGCATACAGTGATCCTAGTTAGGTTTAACTGGAGCAGATTGCCAAGGATGGCCTTTTTCACTAAGGGTTGTTAAATCACGACTTAATCCCTCATAATCTGTTNGGGGGGGGGGGGGGGGGGGGGGAGGTAGTTGATGTTTGGATCTGGACTTCTCACTGTTGATCTTTTGTTGTTCTTGCAAAGAGAGTGGGTCAATGTTAATAAAAATATTGTTCTATGCACTAATGACAAGTTAGTTGGTCAAAAGAAAATATGTCAAGTATTCTCCCTAATATTTCCATCATTGTTCTGCGTTTTAAGCTTAATTTCCCCTTCACAAAAATGGTACATAGCTCTTGGGGTGATTTGTTGTGAACTATGATTTCACATTTTCTTATCTATGTAGATGGATCTACATGATCAAGGGTTGCAAAACCGGGAAATACTAGCGGCAAGGGAGCAGGAATGGCTGCGGCTACTATCGTAATGGAGGATCAATCGACCATCTTGAGTAGCTTCTCTTTATCGGCTAATGGTTGACATATAAACTGTAGTCTGGCGGTGTCTTTGTTTTCCAAGTTTAGGCAGAGGAAATAAAATCACTTGTCACAGCTGCCTCATATTATATTGCTAGTTCCTCCTTAGCCTGGCAGTCTGCACTCCAACATTGATTTTGGTTGTATAGGGGTCTTATTTTATTTTAATTTTATCTCTCAGCGTTTGTTGGGAGCCACCTAGTTTGTCTTATCTCAGAAAAGTTGTTCATTGAGTGTATGAGGGGGAGAATGTTGGAGGTAAATTATGGTGTCTGCCTCTCTAAGGTCTATATATTTTCTTTTATTTTAGACTGGCCCCATGCTGGGTGCCATTTTTCCAATTCCGGGTTGAGCTTAGTGTTGTAGAGTGTTGATACTTGTTATTGGTTGCTGGTGTTTTAGTGAATGTTTGATTATGAAACTCAGCTTATCGGCTAGGTGAGGGGCCCAGTGGGCTGAGCACAATATCTCTTTCTTGGTTCAGCCTTACTTCTTATGGGTTATTCATTTGCTGCTATATAGGGGATTTGTTAGCTCATTGGTTCCCAAACATTTCAGAATAAAAATTTTCTCGCCTCATACGAAACTCTTTATTGAAAGTAAATTCCTTAAAAAACAAAAAATCAACCAGTATTACTTTAATAAGGGTTTACCTACCCTCTTTGGCGGTGTTTCGAGCTTTCACCTCTCAAAATAGATGGTGTTGTTAACGTTATACAAACTAGTGAATTCCAGCCATCAGGTTGGCAGCATTACTGGCTTGTTTAAACATTGGGAGGCTGGCTGACGGCCGGTAATCAGTCAAGGCCGCAAGTATACTTTTCTTAGAACTGATAAAGATAAGAAGTTTAGTGCCCACCGGATTGTAAAATGTGCAGACGACCCCAAGTTGGACTAGTTGTGGGGAGAAAAAATGTTGAGATACAATCATACTCTCAAGCAGAAAAATTTAGCCTAGCCATCCCAGCCAGCAATACGCTTCTGTTTGACACGTCAGAAATAAGCCAAAAACTGGTCGGAGAATTTTAGAGACTTAAAATGTTAACGATTACAATAATTTCTTTATGTGTATGAATGTTTAGACTTTAAAAAGGGAGAGAGTGAAATCATAGTTTTGTGGGAAAATACAGTCCGTTGAATTGTACACATGCCTTCCAGCATACGGTGACATTTAACTTCCTTATCCCTTCCGTTAGCGTTAATCTTTGGGTAGTTCAGATGGGTAATAAAATGTGCTGAATGACTGTTTCATAGAAGTTCTCAAAAATAGTAATTTACCGTATTGGTGGTCACATGCTCTAAGAAAGCGTCTTTCTTGCATTAGTGCAATAGACTGGTTTGTCATTGACGGAGAGGTGGGGGTTAAAATCCTTGCTGAAAGTATTTTGGGTAGAGCTTATTCAATTGTTTCCATCTTATTTCCTGCCCAAAGGTGGGTACATTTCCTATAATTAATTCTACCTTCATTACCACCACCCCAATATTGTAATTAATATACATTCATTCAGCCCGGAACGGGAAGTAAAACCCCCTCTTTTTGCATGTGTGTGTGTGTGTGTGTGTGTATATATATATATATAAATATATTTCTCATTTACTCTAAAACTACTGACATTAGAGTATAAAGGTGACCTGGCGCTCTAGGGGTAAGGTGTCAGACTTCTATGCTGGCGGCCGGGGCTCAATCCTCGGTCCCGGCAAAGATTTATCTGATTACCAAACCCTTACTGTAGGTCTTTCATTTCATCTCACAATCACCCTACCATTACACATTAGCGTAAGTGCGTATAACCTGAACGGGTAGTAAGACGCAATAATAATTTGAGTATAAAAAAATATCAACATAACTCTCTATTACTGCCCGATTTCGCTTGTTATTTTGGCTCGTGGAAAAGGGTCATGAACAAAAAAAGTGAACCTTTGGTCTGGAGATTATCAATAGTGACAAAAGACAAAGGTGGAAAAATATGACATATTGGTCTTGGAGGCCTCGAGCAGTGTCAAGTAAGCCAAATCACTTTGACCAATAACATGTGATTAGTTGGTCAGTTTGAATACTAATCGAGTCGAGTTCTCTTAGTCCTAAATCCTAACTAGATGGGAATTAACATGGGTTGCGATTCAGAGCGCTACTATCCCTTAGCTTGTGAAAGCTGAAAAAATAATACCAATATTTAACGAGCTTTGGTCAGCTGTGTACCCATTTTGGGGGTCATGGCCTAAGGGGCAGTCCTTAAAATAAGTAGAAATTTTAGGGTGGGGATGGAGGTACACTATTTAGCTACGAGAGGGTTGGGGGTTAGAATATATCTTATGTAAGGATTTTTATCAGGGGGTGTTATGAAAAATCTTAAAAATACCGTATGTGAGGTGAGGGTCAAAAATCATGAAAAAAGGCCTAAAGTAATTTAAGGACGGCCCATAACCAACATACCCCTTCCAGCTCTTTATTGAATAGAAGACATACATATGTTGTTTTGCAAAGTATAAATGGTTGATCCAAATGTTAACAGTGCTCTAGCAGTCAGTTAAACAAATCCTTAATAGACGAAAAGAAAATCTAATAAATGCCATCACTTATATCAAAATTTGTGTTAATTTGTTTATCAGACTTAAATACAGGGGTGATTGTTTTAAATGTGGTGAATTAAATCTAGGAGTACTGTGTGCTGTATTTACATTATATTTTATGATTCATAAAACTCATTGTTATGCCTCGTTTCTCTGGAGTTAAACGTACCACAGTTTGGGAATCACTTCTCTATAGATTAAGCCAGATGCACCCATGGTTCAGCAAGAAAATATGGGGAGTTAATATTTCAGTCAATGTAAATATTGCACAAGAAAATATTCTTGCTTTAGTTAATATTAATTTAATTGCTTACGATACCTTTTTAATTACAAAAGAGTATATTTATTTCTAGTACGTCATCTACTTAATGTTTCCTAAACTTAAAACACATGGACATAATGATGTTTCATTCAAAAAATGGCGTGAAATATAGAGGCCGTATAAAAATCTACCACCCTGATATACATAGAGATGGAGAAAAATGCTTTATGCTCTAAAAATCATGTGCGTGAAATCATAGGGATGGGGAAAAATACATTATCTCAGGATGATAACACATTGCTCTCATTCATACGCAACACATTCACCCATACCCTAGTCTCATAAACCTAAACAAGTACGAATAATTATGAACCCCTTTACCTCGCTCCCCGTTTTATCTATAGAACATAGACTACTAAAAATAAATTCAAGTGTCCCAAAAAATTAATACCTCAAGGCCAGATTATTTAGTTTTAATTTGAAATATATGTGCATGGATGGACCTTATACTTTAAACATGAATATCCTGAACCAGAATATGACACACCCAAACATATTCATATAAAATATACAACACCCAGTTCCCCAGCTGTCTTTGTATCACTATGTAGGGGGGGAAACCTAATTTCACCACAATAATTATTTCAGATATGGTGGGAACGAACAAAAAGTCCACAATTCAGTAGGCAATCGTGCTGTCATGAAATTAATAGCATAAATATACATTTAATTATTTTACTTTAGCACTAGAGACTATTCCATTTTAAAAATATTATTTAATTTAACAAAAATGTACCACAAAAAATTTAAATATAGTTTAAAATTACACCTATACGTGGGAATAGAACTCGTATCAAGGTGTCATTTACAATATTATGTTCAAATACATACCTGTGAAAGGACTTGGATACATCTCAAATAATAATTGCTTAGTACTAACAAATAAATGTAATTCAGGCTAACTTTGATTAAAAATACTAAGCTATAAAAAATTAGTGTCATCAATATAATATATTTCTTTTCATACAAACATTAAATTGGGAACCACTGTTTAGTAATAAAAAATAAATCTCCATGTGTAGGTTCCATATTTATTGAACGTCCTAAGTAGTTTACATAAATATAATGATAATGATTATGATGATAATAATAATAGGTAAGCCTGTGATAATCTTCAAAATTTAAAGTCCAAATCCAAATTGTAGTAAGATTCAAATTCAATTCGAAATTCAGAATATTTTTCAAATTCAATCCAAAATTTAAAATATCAGTATTGGAAAGATATGAATTTGATATGAACTCTTGAATCTAAATAGATCCTAGATTCGGATTTGAGGAGTTTGGCTTAAAATTCTAGTTTATAATTCTTATTTGCAAATAAATACAATCAGACCAGAAACCAGCGCGGAGTCGAGCGAATAATGAAGTTAACTTGAATTTCAGGTTGTAAAGGAATCACGTAGGTGACAGTTGTTTGTGACAGTGAATATCTTCTTTTTTTTTTAAATAAATGGTTCAGAACTCTGCATGGACTTTCTCACTCTATTGTTTAAAAATGGAGACATTTACTCAAAAGTTGTAATATATGTGAAACGAAATAATATTCACTAGCAAACCCAAACACACATTGCACTATACCAAAGTAAAACATTTTTGAGTCCCGGTTTTAAATGTTATAATTTTATTTTTAAACAACTAATTTCCTCATTATACTGTATGTTTGAACCGATAAAAAAGATCAATATTTGGTCCACAAGGGTCAACACTTCGTATTAAAATATACATATGTGTTAATTTTTATTATACTTTTACATACATTTTTAATATATGTTTGCATATCGTGAAAGGTGTTGAAGATTAAAGTGCTATAAACAAAATTATAATATATATATTGTAACTGGAGAACCTTTTATGTTCTCACAACAAACCATTGTAGTTAGTTATGTTGGTCTTAGTTGAACAAATATCTTGTTTATTCTAGTCTTCTTTATATTAGTTTGATATATATTTATTGAATAATTAATAAGGAAGTTAAATGTCACCGTATGCTGGAAGGCATGTGTACAATTCAACGGACTGTATTTTCCCACAAAACTATGATTTCACTCTCTCCCTTTTTAAAGTCTAATACATATGAAACGTGTAAGATTGTCGAAAATGTTTCAAATCAAAGTAACTCCACTACCAAAATATCACATTTGATAAATTCACCATTAGATTTTTCTTATCCATTTAGGATAAACTATACAACTCTAATTCATATTTTTATTTTACCGGAATAATGTCAAATTCTTATCGACACTGTTTCCAAAATATTTTTAAACATGTGTTTATCCTACACACAAAAAATATGCCTCTGATGACAAATTATGACTTAACACTATGCAAAACAAAATTTAATTTTTCTGTGGTGTGATTTCATTATGGCTACAAGCATGTAAATGTCAGGGAATTTAAATACCTGTCTCTAAAAACGATTAATTGGGCTCCTAAACACTAAAACAATGGTGAGAGATTTTATTTCTTGCATAATAACAAAATGCATTGCCTAGAAATGTCATTCTCTAACATAAAAATGGTTTTAGAGCATTTGTTTTTGTCACAGATAATACCTACAACATTTAGTACTTGAAAATAACTAAAATTATATTGATGTTTAGTAGCTGCTAGCTTTTTTTATAATGTAATAATAAATAGAATATTAATTGGTTATCCTCCAAAGGAAACTGGAAGATACAGTTACAATACAAATTTGAAAATGCCTGAAAAACCTGTATAATCCGGGCAATTTTATAAAATAAGTTTTGTAGCCAACCAGATTTTTTAAATGTCTGGAAAAATTGGAACTCTAGGAAGTTTTGTAATAAGAAAATTGGGCAACCCTAAATAAGTAGAAAGGTATAAGAAAAAAATTAATTTTTATTATTATTTACCACCATATCTTAATATCAATTTGATTTATAAACTTATGTACTAATTATAATTAAGCTAATGGGTTAGGGATGAGAAAGGTTGAATTAGTGAAAGTGTACCCACATTTGTATGGAGAGAGTGGGAAACAGTTCAGGTATAACCAACCACCCTCAGTACACCTGACAAAGATCGATCAATCTCCCAGTCATCAGCAGTCTAATCTATTGTTAGATTAGCGCTTTAGACCATGCGGCCACCAAAGCAGGTACAATTTTTATTGTAAAAACCGATAGCAATATTATTCATGAATTTTAAATTTTTCATCATTTTAAGCATATATACTCTACAATTTAGCAAATACAACTTTTTTTGGTTTATTATTGTTACAATTTGGCTAAGGGTCTGCAAGCTCAAGGTTTTTAACTTAAGCACATCTCAAGTGAGCATCTTAGAAAGCTTACAAGTACTGATTTGTGCTTGGGTGGAATAAATAATCATATTTAAATTTAAATAAAAAGCATTATAATGTTGCTATTTTTCATTACAAATAAGATTTTTTTTATAAATATAAATTTCAGGGTAGCTTACAAATATTTTATTTTTGAAAATTTGAAATAAAACAAAAAAATTTGAACAATTATGTTACAAATTAAAATAAGTATGTATTGGGATAAACAAGATATGATAGTTTTCTGAAGAAAACTTACTTAAAGGTAGTTTCCTGAAACCATAGTTTTGAAAATAATTTTGTTTCTGACTTTATACACTCAATATATGAGAAAGTTAGTACATTTGTGTTGTGCCATTTATGTTTTAATATAAACAATATCTATCAATTCCCTCTCTACCTGGAATGCAATTGTTCACTTTGTGCTGGGCTCTTTCCAGAGAGAGTAATTAAAGTATAAATAATTTTCCAGAGTTACCTTTCATTTATTTACTCTGTAAGCTGGAAAGCTTACCCTGCGTTTTTCCAATATTGTATAGCTTTTCATAATCTGTGAAGGTAATACTTCAACCTTTATTGGTAAAATGTACCAAGTACATTTTTAAACTAAGGTATACTTGGTATGGTAAATAGTAGATTAAGCTATTTATGTTCTTAAAGCTCTCCAGGATGATACTTTTCTATACCTTTGTTTACCTGACTCCATCCCTTCAACAATCAGTTTTGTTAATTTGACACCCCATTGGCTGTTTGCACAGTGACCACTTTGTTGGCATTTCCTTCGCCTTCCCCACTCTCCCCCTTTAAACTTGAAAATATAATACTTGCAAATCCATACATTTTGCTAAATTATTGATTATTTTTTTAATTTGTATCTATTAAAAGTGATATGACATTTATCTATTGATATAATGAATAAGTGTGGAAATACTTTCCTTTCTACCATGTTATAACTATAATTATCAACATAGAAAATACCATTATATGTAAAATATTATATAAGCTCCTTACTGTCATTATGTATATAGATTATAAAGCTATATGCATATAGATTATAAATTTTTGTAGACTGTTAATCTAAGGATGTTTTAAGCTTGTAATATGTGGTCAAATTAATACATGAGTTAATGATTATGCTACCATAGGAATCCTGGTCTTACCTTAAAACCTAATAAATATATTTCATAGATAGGCACATTTAATGTATTATTTGATGGATTTAAAATGTGTAAAAACTAATTATTAATTTTAGGATACAATGGGTTGGGGAGAAAATGATAGAGGTGTGTCATTCACATTTGGAGCAGAAGTGGTAGCAAAGTTTCTGCACAAACATGATTTTGATCTCATCTGTCGTGCTCATCAAGTATGTATATATGTTTATTATTATTATGCTATCATTAGTAACTGATTTTATTTATATATAAAAATAAATATTCTTAAACATGCATGCTAAATTAAAATTAGAATATTTGTATAAGGTCATATTATTAAGAAACTAATTAAGTTTAATGCTAGTTTATAACTGCAAAACATTAGTATATTTGTAATTTATCTTAAACTCTTCATTTGATCTCGATACTGAAATGAATTTAATAAAAACTATGCTATTTATTAATTTTCTGAATATATATGGGGAGGAGAGGTTTTTTTTATATCTAATACATTTGCTGTTTTAAATCTTTGTAAAATGATCATGAGTCCGGCTTGTATAAATCAGAGGTGCCCAACTTAAATTATAAACGGGCCCAGTGACACAACTTCTCTCCTCTGGCAGGCTGGATACCTCCACCTCTTCCGCACTATTTTTGACATTCAAAAAATGGGGAACTGTGAAATATATAATATATTGAAGTTAACATCCATGCTCCAACATTTCATATAATTATATATAAAACTCATGCTCCAACATTGTGTGTGTGTGTGTGTATAAAGTTCATGCTCCAACATTATATACATATTTGCTTGTATTAGTGTTCTTGTTCCCTCAACAACATACACAATAATTACTATATACTCGATTACAATCTACCTTGAAGTGCTTCAATATTTTTTTTAACTAAATTTATTTTAAATAATTTAATAAACATAATTTTACCAAAAAGGATAAATATGTTTATTTAATAATACACGAACTCACCAATTTAGTGGGGTTTCTTAGCTTTCTTTTCAAGCACCAGTGTGTTGATATCTGGAGTAAGTTTGGATATACAAGTGTCAAAGTACTGCATGCAGATGTTCATCCATAATGTGGTAGTGCTACTTGATTTTATTATCTTAATTCTTTAAAACGTTTGTTTGCAAATACAGGTACTACCAAATGGATATAAATATTTCCTTTTAAATTTTAATAAAACTGGAAGATTTTCACCACTAAGACACTCATAAAAAGGCAACAAGATTTTGCTCACTCCCACTTTTCATTAAAAACACAACATTCACTATCTTTTTCTACATTTTGAAAAAAACATAACTTTTAACCAGGTATTTGAAAAAAAATACACACCACACTGATATTTTCTTTGAGCCTATAGAAGCCACGACCAAATACACAAATTCAAACTGTGGGTACACCACCACACTGGTATTCAATACTTGTACTGGTGGTGTGATTGGGGGAGGTTTTTCATCCACTTTGGAATGTTAAAGAATGAAATTCTATTATCAGACAAGCTCCTAGTTCTAACCCTTATCCATTGATGGAAACAAGATGTCTAATGGTGTATAGAATGTAACCATTGCCATTGCATTTACAGCGAAAAGAGAACCAGAACTTACATTTAGGAATTTGGACTAGTCTGGCTGATTATAAAGAATTGGTTGTGATAGTTCATTTTATCCTTATGGAGAGTCTAAAGATGTGATACATTAGTAGTATTTTCAATCCAACATACAAACCAAATAAATTCCACATTACCTTTATCTCACACCGGCCATAGAAAATCCATTTGTGGGCCATATGTTGGGCACCTCTGATATAAAGTGTTGAGTGAAATGCTTCTTTACCCACACGGGTGATTTTGTGGTCAAAGGCATAACTTTTTGCAATAAATTGGATTGCTGGTGGCTTGGTTCACCTAGGGCCACTTTTCATAAATGGTTTCTCACCCAATATTCTAATGTAGATACATTTCCTATAAATTCTACCTTACTTATCCCAATCTGTTTGTTTTGAAATTAAAATTCGTATAGTGTGTACACTGCACGGGCTGTTTGCTATATTTTTTTTGTAGGTTGTTGAAGATGGCTATGAATTCTTTGCCAAACGGCAACTAGTTACACTCTTTTCTGCTCCTAATTACTGTGGTGAATTTGATAATGCTGGGGCTATGATGTCAGTAGATGAAACACTGATGTGCTCATTCCAAATCCTTAAGGTAAACTATATTGTGTATCCAAATTGTATGATAAGCTCGTTTAATATCTATTTTTAAGTCTTCCAATGATATGCTTTATAAACAGTCAACCTATAACATAAATATATAAAATATGTAAAGCCGATTTTCAAGTGTTCTGAAAAATTACTTTTTTTAATATTTATTATTTAGAAAGTAGCATAAATCTCTGAGCTTCATATCACAATTAATTTTTGTATAGATTTACATTGAATTTGACTAAAATGTATGAACTCAAATGGCTTATGCCCTATATAGGCCATATTATTTAAACAAACCTTATCTTCAGTTTGAAGACTAATTGTGACTGGGTCTGTAAAAGAATCTCATGATCTTACATTTCATAGTTGTGGTTGATTAGGCATGAGTTATTCATTTGCCGAACCATTATTTCCAGGAAAATATACATTTGGAGCTTTCAAGGAGAATGAAAAGGATGCTTTGACTCACCACCTGCCCTTTCTCCTTAATCACTCTGCCATAGAATTTCCTGTTAGTTTTATTTATTATGGGACAGTCTTTATTTTTCATGCATCTTTGTGTTTTGATTTTAATGTTTCTTATACAAAATTAAATTATTATTATTTTATTTCTGCCATAATTTTTTCATGGCTACACTTTACAAGAATATAAAAGACTAGAACTTTAGTAGACTTTCATCAGCAAACATCTAAATATAAATCACATGTTGATACTAAATATTGCAATTTCAGGATCCATTATGGATCTACCAAATCCATGTTGAATTATTTGAAACTTTGTATAACTTTTGTTAAAGATAATCAAGGTGGCCACCAACCGGGAAAATTATGAAAACTAAATTAAGCTGGAATGTGTTTCAAAACACAACTTTATATATAAATTTCTAGAAAAAAATCTTGGGTCACTAGTGTAAACCTCTTGGAAAATGACTTGAACTTGCATAAAATCATAAGGCTTAATTTGATTAGGGCTCATTAATTTTTTGTTTGACAATCGTGTATGATTTAACATTTTTATGCATACTATTATTATTATTATTATTATTATCTTACTACTTTTATTTGATTTGTATAATCACAACTGGCAACTGCCAATGACTCAGATGTCTAACACACTCCTGGTTGCTGTGTACATTTCATTAGTGGAAAAATGACTTTTCTATTCAGAATCAAAATAAGTGATTTGAATGTAGGGTATCCATATTCTTCTGGATGGCTTTTCTTCCCAGGGGCAATTATCTAAAAATCATTACTTGCACCTCCCTTAACATCCAATAAAAAGTTCAAAAGATTCTAGAACGGGATTACATTGTCACACAGAAGTGATAAAATTCTAGTCCTAGTCCCCTATTCTAGAGAACTTTTATATTCTTGGCATATGGGGTGATATAATATAGATTGTTAAGCTAAGTTTTAAATGGGTAATAACTTACAAATTAGCATTGTATAGGCTTTAAATTATCAAATATTTACTTCTAAAATTCAAATAATAAGCTATTTTTTACCATTTATTTAAATGGGAATTTCATGGGCTTTGGGTTCGATTTATCCAATTTTTCAAATGAATCAGAATTGAATTAGTAAGATCCTACTGTTAAACAATTTCAAAGACGTTGCTTTATGCTGTAAGGATTGCATCATGAATAAGAAACGAAGTAAATAATTGAAGTAGACTTGAATCAAAAAAGAAAAACGGCATTGGACCAAAAAGAAATTAGAAGTGAAAAGAAGAATATTTCTGCAGAAAGCAAAGTGCTAGAAAATGAAATGCGAAAACCGAAAGTATTGTGATTAAATGTTAATTTTTGTCTTTATTCTAAATATCCTTGGACGGGGAAGTAAAATCGATCCCATGATGATTGTGGCACTTAAAATAACCCTGGAAATTTTGTGAATATACCTTTCCAGGCTAGATTGGTAGGCCATTTCAGTCATGCAATATACATTTTCATGTACTGATATAATAAGTCAGTTAACAAAGTCTGTGTTATATTACTTAACTCTTTTGCAGCAAAAATTGTATGCATCTTTCCCTTTTGGCCATTAACTGCTGTTTCTGATTTTTATGTCCCTTAGATTTGGAGTTAACAGCACCAAATATGCCTAGCCTAAGTACCTAGGCCTAAGCAAAGTTCATAGTCTAAGGTGTCAAGCTTGAAATGGATGTAAGATTATTATTTTTTAATGCTTGGATTGTTAACTAAACATAAATCTAAAGCCAGCGCTAAACATGTGGCATTTTCCAAAAGGCAAATATTCGCCTTTTCACAAACTACTTACCAAACAGTTCGTAGAATCACAAGCGCACTTCTACACACATGCACCTATTTGCCCAACCTAGGAGTCAATATAGAATTAGGGAGTTGGGGTCGAGAACAATGAACATTCGTGCCAAACAAGGAGGCTGAGATGGACAATTATAGTTGTGACCTATAAAGTTCTGCAATGGCATTTAAAAGTTTGCCATCTTCTTGAATTCAAACCAGTTTGGCTTGTAAACATCATCTGCACCCTAGCCACTTCTACTTTCTTTAGCATTATTTAGTTATGTTCTGAATGTTGCCATTAAAGAATCCTGTTTCTTCTTAAGGTCGTTTATAGAATGTTATACTCTAAATTGTTGTTGAATACCAGGGCTGCCAACCATCTGGAAAACAGGTAAATGTCAAGAAATTTGGTTTGACCTGAAAAAATCTGGGAAATGTCGGAGAATTTCTTAAGTTTCCTAAAAATGACTGGAATTATAAAATATAGTCAAATTTTTTAAAGTGTTAAACTATTTTTCTAACAACCTATATTTAAATTGTTTTTCTGCATATTAATTAATTAAAATTGTGATCATTATACGTAAATTTCATAGTAAAGGCTATTGCCACATTGCAGCATTTTGTAATACAAGAACATCTGTGCATGTGTAAAAGTCACCGTATGCGCCATCGTCACCGTTCTAGTTGTAGGAAAGCATCTGCACAACCTTCGATTTGACATTTAATATTCATGCGGGTATTTGATCTTTTGTGTTCTTTGTTCCGAAATAGTGACAAAACGGCTCTTTATTATTATTTTCTATATCATTTGAAACTTAATTAAAAAATAATGTTTTAATTGTTTATTATACTATGGCGTTAGAGCAAAATTGTTTACTTAACATATAAAAAGCGTTGCAAATTCGCTTCTTCAGTTTAGTGACCCTTTCCGTATGCTCATAGATTTCTTTTAGTGTTTATTTTTTAAATTACATGTACACGGTATTTGTTTTGAAGTCCAAAGCATTGCCTCTCAACCACCCATTATTTACAACTAGAAATAAAATGTTTTATCTGGCATAGATTTATCTGATTACCAAACCCTTCCTTCACCTCTGACAAGACATCTTGTTAATGTGGGGAATGCCAGGCTTCCACCGTGGTTCGGGTTCCACGTTAAACTGTAGGTCCTCCATTTCATTCTCACAATCACCCTACCATTACACATTAGCGTAAGTGCGTATAACCCGAACGGGTACTAAGACGCGGTGCTAATAATAATAATATACAGGAACATTTTGAAAATCCACTATACTTATTTACAACAGAGCTCAAAGCTTTATATGAATCAGAATCAGTAGTACATGTACAAAACTGCATTAATCAAGCAACTCTTCTTTGACAAAAAAAATTGTCAATTATATTCTAGCAAAAATTAGCACTGTACTTATATCAATTACATTGGTACTTTCATTAAGGGCTACTGAAAAGAATTTACACTTTGAGACGTGTTTATTTAGTAAATCTTTCTTATATATGCTTTTTTTTAAAAAAAGATTCCTCTCATATTGAGAAACACTGACTACCTATACGGTAAACAAGCACATCAAAGAGCAGCTCAGATTACTAAAGAAAAGTGACACTTTCAAGATGTTGGGTCCCTCTCCTGCATCCAACTGACCTCCAGCTCTCCATCACCCCTCGCTTTTATACTTTTTCGTAGCGAGCGCGCGCGGGGTCGATGGAGGGCTGAAGGCAGCAGAGCGAGAGAGGTCGCCTGGCAGCCTTTATTTGGATCATCATACAGAGATACAGTTTTTAAACAGAGAAAGTGGACACTTTAACATTAATACAATTAAATACTTATTCTTCTGAACTAGTCGTCTTACTTCCGTTGGCCTCTTTCACGCCGTCGGAACGTGCCGCTGGAGCTGCCTCCACCGCCTTTCGATGGCTGGAACCCGTATGGAGTTAGAGGCGGTGGCTGAAACCTCGGCAGGTAAATGGCGGCGACGGCGGTGCTCCATCCTCGAGTGAGAGCAATATACAGTATATTTATCCGATGTGTCACTGCCTGTTGTAGCTCTCAAGGAAGTACTGGATAGTTACTTTTCCACTTTGGTGGAACCTAAATAAAACTATGCCACTTTAAACTAAAATTATTAAACACACGATTAGAAATATGAAGTAAAATAATTGATCAAAATTTGTTGCAACCATTTAAAAAAAGGTGGGAGGAAGGGGGACGGACATTGTATTATTAAAGACTATAGGAAAATAAATGATTTGATGGCCTTACTAAATTGTGAAATCAAACCCCACATAAAAATATGCACTTTATGCAGATTGCAGTTAGGAAAAGAGAGCCTAATCAGATGAATAACAATATAATTGAGAAAGAAATTTCTCATGCAGATTTTGAGACTTCTGGTCCTACTCATATTAAAAAAGTCTATTCATCATCTAAAGAAAAGAAAAATCAAACTGCAAACAAAAGAGAAAATTTTGACAGATTATCTAAAAAGCTGGTCTCTTAAAGATTATAAAATGAATTTGGTGTAAATAAATACATTGCAAGGAAGGCAAAAAAAAACTATTGATAGAAAAGGAAATTATTATTCACCTGATCCGATACTTGGAAAAATGTTACTTGAAGACATGGTTAAGTTATTGAAGGAATTGTATTGCTGTGATGAAGCCAGACAAATTTCCAGCAAGAAAGAATAGATTTCAATCAACAAAAAGTATGGTTGTCGGACTTATGTCCAAAAGTGTAATACTTTGTAATCTTAGAGAAATCTACCAACTTTTCAAATTAAAGTACCCATATGAAAAGATCGGATTTTATAAATTTTATGAGTTAATACAAAGTAACTGCACTATTGGGACTAAATGTGTGTGTGTTTTACATACCAGAATGTAAAACTCGTGACTGTTGGGACTAATTAATTTAAACACATTAACCCTGCAAGGACATGATACACCTTTAAAAACATACCATCATTTATTGCTTGGTAAGAACTATATGCACTCTTCCAGTGCAAAAATGTTTTTAATAGAGTAGGTGAGAGTGATTCATGTTATAAGGTAAATGATGAACTAAGAGACACAAGTTTTGTTTTCATCTCAGAATGTCTGAAACATGTTACTGTTCTTGTTCATTCATTTCATGCCTTCCAAAGAAAACTTCTTGTTATTTTGAAAGCAGAACTGCTCTCAAACTTGAAAAATATGTTTTACTTTTCAGACTGGTGTGCGACACAATACAAAAATCGGAACAACTTTGCAAATTTGTGAAACCACCAATACAGTCTCTTTACCGCCGCCCCAACCCACCCCCATTGGTTTATTTTTTTTATATCTATACTCTCTGTCCAAGATCTTCCTGGCTCTCTATGTAACCTACCGTATACACAAATATAAAACATATTTTGTCTACTTTGGACACCTCTTAGTATATTTTATGACAATTTCAAGTGTTTATTTAATAATTTGGTATCCTGAAAAGGATCTTGCTAATTTTGTTAAACATATCTAAACTATTTATTTAATTTTGGGTACAAATAGTTGATTATTTTCCAAAACAAAATTATTTAAATTTTAGCATTAGTCATGTTTATTTAATATCTAGATAGTGTCTCATATTATCTTTTTATTGTAACATCATTAATATAGAGGCCTATTAATTTTAGGTTTGTTGTGCCGATTAACATTCAAACATAAATACAAACAAACCCGTTTTTTCCTTCAACCTTGGTATAGTATTCCACTCTTGAGAGATTGTGTTTTGTCCTAGTAACCTGTGTTTATAAGTGCTTTTAAAAAAGATACATCCAATGTAATTTAAAATAAATAAAGATACGTGAAATTTTTTTAACTATTATTATTTAACACAACTAAAGAAACCTAGCCTTTTTTCCACTTGATTCTCCTAAATCAAGCTCATTACTTTTTCTTAAATTTGTAATTCATGTTTACAATTGTATTTTTAAATGTTCTAGCCTGCTGACAAGCGCAAGTTCACCTATGGAAGCTTAAATGCCAATAACCGTCCTGTGACTCCCCCCCGTGGCACAGCTAATAAAAACAAGAAGAAGTGAACATTTCTGTTAACAAGCTAGGGGAATGGGATACAACTCCAGACTCGGCACCAAAAAAACTTTGTTGGCTTTGTGCATTTTTTTAAAATGAAATTGCTGTTTCCGGTAATACTGTTTTATTTTTAAAGTCCTACTCAGCATATTGAATGTGTTAGATATAATATGTTGTGATTTTTTTTATTTTTGCAAAGTTCTTCAGTTTTTAACACTGCCAAGTGTTTATTTTACATATTCTCTATTGAGAGTAATTATTATTTAAATATATCACTTAATTATTTTGGCTAGTAATGAAGGCCCTAGAACCTCTTGTTTGTATATGATTTTTATGGCACACTTTATTTATTATTTCATCCTCCTAATTGTTAAACTGTTTTGAGTTAATATTATCATTTAGTATATTTAGTTGCAAATAAGTACTACTACATAGACGTTTCTTTTAGAACTCGATCAAATTAATTGCACAAATTTCCATGTGTTAAAGTTCCAATATGCTTGCCAATGCTTTTGTATAGTAGGAAAATTTAAATTGCCATAAAAAGAACCCAATTAAACAGTTCATAAAGTTACATATTTTCATTCTTGAATCAATGTGTTTTGTAGCTGTTAATTTTGACAGATGCAAGGTTAAATGTGTTGTGATTTTTTTAAAGACTTTTTTAATTTTTTCTTTAACACCAGGAAAATGCACCTGCATTAATTTAGAGTAATATTGGAAAATTACACACACAAAAAAACCTTTAAGCGCATCTGGCTAGGATTCACCTCCTGACATCCCCAAAAAAAGACAGATGCAGGGTGAATCAACACTACATACTGGTTATATACATCACTTTATTTAAATTCTCACAATCTACACTTTTAAATATTTTGGTATTACTTCACACACACTTTCTTTAGAAAGTACTTAAAAATAGGAATGCTGTTTTAAAACTCCAAATGATAGTTTTCACAGAATTATCTTACAATATAAATATCATTAAATTTTCATTTGAATTCTGTCTGGGTGCTGCAAACAGAATTACCAAACTGAATTTAAATCTTGCAGGAATGTCCTAACTTTTTACTGGAACTGACTAATATAATATGGTACTCTCAACACAACTGATTTGAGTATAAAAAAAAATTAGGACCTATAATTATGATAAATCTGGTGGGGTATGAACTTAAAAATTAGGATTGGCAAGGAGTCACCAAAAGGGACTAGCTCTTATCAGAGGTATTGTAGGTTCTGGCTGAAGCTCTTTCATTCTTGTTCTTCAACTCTTGTCATGGTAGTTGTCTGGACTTGGAATTGTTCTCTGTAATGTTCAACTTTCTCATGAAGGTAGATTTGAATTATTAGTGGTCAAGCTAGGGAAGTCAAAGAAGGCATTTTCTTCATATCTGGCAATGGACATATTTGATATATTCATGTCAAATTCGTTTGATCATAAGGGCCATTTTGAACATCAACGTTACTAAGGGGGCATCATTAAAAAGAAAACTATAATTTTCTTAAGTAAAAATAATTCCAATAATTTTGTATTTATTTTTTTCCTAGCATCGCGTCTTACTTCCTTTTTGGCTTATATACTAATTACAATAATGGGTTAGGTATGAGGAAGGTTGAATTAAAGTAAGTGTACCCACATTTTCATTGAAAGTTGAAAATCATTTAGGAAAAACCATCCTCAGTAGGGGAGACTGGGTAACTGGGCCATTATTCAAATATATATATTTCTCTCTTAAGAATGAGACAAAATCTATAATGTATTCAGTTTTAACAAACATTGAGGATTATAATTCGAACGTTTACAGGTTTTAGTACTAATGGTTTGATCTAATTTAGTTAAAACCTATGTTAAGAAATTTTGGTCCAGTTAACCCCAAAGGCAGGTTAAGGGAGCCATACAAATATTCTTACTAAAACTATAACTGTGATTTGTATTTATTTTTAATTTTTCAAAGAAAAGTTTTAAAGATATTAATATTAATTTAGTAGCTACTTTAAACATTGAGTTTTCTTACTTAAACTGTAAAAAAAAAAATGAATACACTGATTAAGACAAACAAGTTTGGACTTATTAAATTATTCAACTTAAGTCTCATTTTTTTAGTGAATGCTGTAGTCACTCAAATCGATAGTAAAAGATACAATATAGGCATATCTTGCTGAACTTGCTTTTACAGGAGCAGGCAGCATCATTACAATGTTATTTTTGTAAACAAATGATGATTCTTCTGTTCTCATAAATTTCATTGTTGATGGTAGTTTTTTAAAAATATTCTTTTAACTCTATCTTCATCATTATTTGTAATTTCACAAATGTAATACCTAAACGTTGATTTAGTTTTTCCATAAACCTTTACCAATACAAAGGAACCAACAGAGAAAGAAATTTCAAGTTCATCGTTTGTCTCACTTAATAGGGTAATTACATTGAAGAACCTGGGCTGGATTCATCCGGAAGTTCCTCCGAATCAGAACATGATGAGTGTATGAGCGATCTATCTGTTTAATGTAGTTAAGACTAACAAAAACAAGTAATTTAATTTCGGAGGACCAGTTTTAGGTACACTAAAACAGAGACGGGAGTTGAACGTTGGTTTAGAAAAAAAAGATGTGCTATGTGGAGCCTACCTTCCGAGGGGTGTCTTTGACTGGAGATCCGGGAATACCTGGGAGCAATGGTCTTGATCCGAGGATGAGGTTCACTGAGATGTGATCAAGATTGGAATTCAACGCACACTGTTTGAGGAGTGGTACAAGACAGGTGTAAGAGGGTTGGAAGAGTGTAGAGGGGTGGCAAATTCCGAGAAATCTGCAGGCACGCAGAGTTGAGTGAGGGGGAATAGGGGTGGAAATAACCAAGTGAAACTAGCGAATAATGAAATATTCAACAATGATACTTCAAAGAGTTTTCTCTTTATTCTACACTTTTTTATTTTCTCAACTTTCATTTGTTGGTCGCTCATGATCTCAGAAATGTTGCAACACAGGTCGAAATAAATCACTGTCCAGCCATCCTGATGGAGATGCTGCTTTTTTATTCCACTGGAGTGTTTGAAAGGATATGATTCTTCTTGAAATTAACTCGGAGTATCAGAAATTATGGCACTACTNAAAAAAGAGGGGGGGGGGGGGGGGGAGCAATCTTATACTTGTCTTTAACATTTTGCAGTTTTTGAGAAAACAATCCTATGTTAGTGGTATTAAAACTTGTAGTCCTACTGAAACTGGTTTGTTCAGGTGATTTTAGAGACACATTTTGGCTCTTCATAAGACTGTACAACCATTTTTGCCAGATATATTTTCTTTGTGCTGGTTATATGAATGGGTTTTTCCATTGGTAAATGCAAATTCAAATGCAAGTCATCTAGCTGTTTTTGCCGAAAGGCCATAATGAATATTACAAGCATGTTTGATGTAGTCAGCTAACAGTTCTTCTCCAACAGTGAATATCATTAAGTGTTCAGAAGAGGGTCTGAAGTTTACATTGTCAATCCCAACTACAGATGCTTTGCCAATTTATCTAGCTATTGTAGCTCTAGGAATACCAGTTTTTCTAGCTACCTTTCTAACTTCTAACACTCGTCTAACAGCTAGCTTGAGTGTTTCTTCAGAATATGCTCTGTTCTTTCCCTCTTTCTAGGCATTTTACTCACCCTTTATAAAAAAAAGACACTAAATATTAAAATATGGAACATTTCTTTAGATAATTCCAAGTGGCAGGTTAACTGAGCCGTGGCCCAGGTATCTTAAACACATGCTGGCTCACTTAACCCCACATGTATTTTTAATTTTTGGGTTGTCCTAGCATTGTCAGACATAACCTTATTGAAGAGAGATTCAGGCTGATGGAAGTATATGTCTGATATATAAAATCATTATATTGAGTAATATAGTTAAGATGTCAGAAAAAATTTAGAAAAATAAAATATATACAACAAAATAATACTCTCAACCTACCTTGTACAATAAATGCAAATTACCATTATATTTAAACGAACAAATCTACCATATTACATTAAAATAATCAGAACTACCAACATAACATATTAAAATACCTTTAAGACACAAACATTCCTATATCACTAATTTTATATGACTGGCTCAGTTAACCCAAGTCTACCCTACACCCCGTCGTTGGCAGTCTAGTATTTTGCCAAAGGCCACGCGGTCACCAAAGAAAGTAACTAAGTATATTTTTATTACAAAAACAAGAGAGTAGGTCCCCTATATAAAACATTAAGACTAACCCTATAATTTTTAAACCGTTTATATGCAACAATAATGCAGGCCTTAATGATCCTTGTTGAAGGAAGAGTACAGGTTTGGAACACCAAACTCTTTAGTGCCAGAATTCTCAAATATCACATTTCAAAATGTTTTTATCCTCAAAGTTTTAAAAAGAAGATTAGGGTCGCATTGGTTGTCATCAGTTAGGTATTAAATTTGCTACACCAGTTTTTTTAGCAAACTTTCGCTACCTCTACAAAAATTAAAAATACATTGGTGGCCGAATAGCTTAAGCCATCTCACTAGCAATATACTGGCTTGCCGAGGATGGGGATATTTGGGTTTGAATCTCAGTTGTATGTACGGGTGTTTATTTTTCTTAATAGTCTTCTACTCTACACCACTGTAAATTGTTTTCCTCATTCCAACCCCATTAGTGAAAATATGTGATTTAAATAAGTTGATAATTTTTTTTATTATTGTTTTGAGTAATTCAATCACTCTTTTCTTGGGTTTATTGAAAAATGTATGTATACAAATTATTGGGAAATTTCAGAAACAATTGTTTCAATAAAAAAAATTATAACTAATGCGGCTAACTTTTTGGAATAATCGACTACAAAAAAATGGTAGAGATCAGAAAATTTTATATTTTAGCTACATTATTTTGTATTATTTGCCTGATTGTATCATTTCTAAAAATGAGGGAGTCTCTAAGATTCCAAGTGTTTTGAAATTCCAAGAAAACAGGAATATATTGTGATTTGTATATCTAGTATTTTAAAAACAAATTGTATATTTTTTCTTGTGATGTAATGTCTTATCTGTGGATGGATAACAAGAATCTTAGCCTTAGCTATGCGTGTTAGCTGCATAAGGATTTTATTTGGAAATCAATTCCTACGAGTGTGTCCTTGATATTGTCAATTAAGCAGAGCAGTGATCATGTCTAACAATCTATGCAGAATTCCAATTAATGTATTCCCATTAGAAGGCTCCAGGTGATATGGATGCAGTTGGAGAGAAATTATAATGACAAAGCTATATTAGTTTTGATGTTGGGGCCTCTTTTTAGAAATCAATCTTGGATTGAAAGGGGAGCTAGGGGTTGAATGTTCTGAGAAGATGAGGCTTGTGACTTTGACATTTTGTAGGGGGACAATGTTGAGTAATTCGGGGAGGGGGAATAGAGAAATCTCGGATGCCTGATAATTTCTGGGAGAGAGTTTTGGATTTCCAAGAATACAGGAATATATTGTGATTTGTATCTCTAGTATTTTAAAAACAAATTATATATTTTTTATTGTGACGTGATGTCCTATCTGTGGATGGATAACATAAGAATCTTAGCCTTGGCTGCATGTGTTAGCTGCATAAGGATTTTATTTGGAAGTCGATTCCTATGAGCGTGTCCTTGATATTGTCCATTAAGCAGAGCAGTGATCCTGTGTGAGAATCTTTTCGGAATTCCAATTAATGTATTCCCATTAGAAGGCTCCAGGCGATACGGATGCAGTTGGAGAGAAATTATAATGACAAAGCTATATTAGTTTTGATGTTGGGGCCTCTTTTTAGAAATCAATCTTGGATTGAAAGGGGAGCTAAGGGTTGAATGTTCTGAGAAGATGAGGCTTGTGACTTTGACATTTTGTAGGGGGGCAATATTGAGTATTTCGGGGAGGGGAAATAGAGAAATCTCGGATGACTGATACTTTCTGGGATACAGGTCAGAGCGAGTTTCTTTGGCAGTCTTCTTGGATTCTCCTCGGCTTACGCATCTTCTGGAGTTTGGCATTTGGAAGGGTTCTATAATTCTTAGTTGGTCTATAAAATCTTTTGGTCTCTGAAAGGTCTTGTGTCCATGGAGTTGGTCTGGTTCCCTGAGTGATCTAGTTCAGGGGGATGGACTGATGGTTCACTAAAAGGTGTAGGGGAGCCACCAGACAGGCAAGTACCCTGTAGAGAAAGAGATTGCACTGAAGAGATCAGGGGAGCAGCCTGTATTGGCACGTAACTATTAGAGAACAGTAATACTAAAGAAAAGGTGTTTTGTTTAGATAAGTTTAATGCTCTGTTTGATATATAACTAATTAGGCTATTCTATGTTTACTTCTTTCATCCCTTGGGAAGCAAATGTGAAGCTTGCTTCGTGGGAGGGGTAGAATTAATAATCACGGTGGTTCCATGCACGGGGTAGTTCCGCCATGGGCCACAACTGGCAGGACAGTTGGATAAAGTTAGGAATCTGGTCGTCGCAAGGGGTCATACCAAATTAATCTAGTTAAAAACAAAAACCTATCAAATAAATACACAGTATAGCTTTCTTTAGCCTGCGCTTAGCCTTATTAGTTTTTCTACTATATACTTTCTGCTTGTCATTGCATTCACTGTACACTTAAATCTATTCGCTGTGCCAAAACATACCCCAAACAATACAATATTGAGTCATTTAACCACACCCAATTAAAGTAAAATGAAAGATGAACAGAAAAAAAAATCTTATTAAATATTTGCCTGAATTTAAATATAATTCAGGCATTCCTTGACTTTCTTACAACCCACCTTTTCATAAGTTTGGATTGACATTCATAAATTGACTTAAGCTCCTCAAATTTGAATATTGGTAAATTAATTTACCAAGGAATATTTAGAGTTTATTGTGGCACTCCTAGAGATGCAACATTTTATTGTGTAGGGGTTTATCAATCCATTGAAACGTAACATTGCATGTCAGCCAACAATTAAATTTCAGCAGCATCTTTAGCTTTGTCTATTATGCAGGGTTTTTTAAAAAAAATTTTAGTAATCATTTATAAGTTTATAAAAAATTAATATTTTTCCTGACAAATACAGATTTCATAATATTTTTTGGCTTTTTAACTATTGTTTGATTTTAGTACATCTTTTCATAAACACACTATAAGAAGGTGGGAGTTTAGTGCTTTATTCCTGCTAAATTTATCCGTTGTGTATTAATCCTATCTAATTTTAGTCATTGACATTACTGATTGTTGTACACTTCTAACTAAACTTCATAGGACATTCCCAAAAGATATAAAATCCAACTTTATATAAGAATACTTAAAAATCCTGACATTTCAATGTATGAAATGTGGTTTTGAAACCACACTTGTAAATAAATTATGAAATGGTTTAGTTTTTAATCATAAAAAATGCTCAATTCGTTTTTCCCAATAACTACGAAAAGGTTTGTTAGCTATATGTCATTAATTTTATTTTAACACTAATAATTTGTGTGTGTATTTCAAAGTTGCTGAGCAGTTAATTTAATTATAATAACTAGTTTAGTCACTGTAGACAACTTTCACTATAATTCATTACATTAGTATTAGAAAAGTTAAATGAATCTAAAAATAAAACAGAAAATGTGCACCATTTTTCATGTAAATGAAGTAAAATATTAATTGTACATTTTTTCTAATTATTTGACATGCCATATGTTTCTTATCGGCACTGCCATTGTGTATAATATAAAATAAATATCAAACATTAATGAAATTTTCAATATATCACGTTATCTTAAACATTGAAAGGATTATAGAAGGGCAAGGCCTAAACACTTAAAAGAAAATTGTAGGCCTCAATATTCACAGTTAAATTTGTAGTCAGAATCTAATGGCCATGATCAACCTACAACCATTCTGCCATAGTCCAGTCTGTGGGGACTGATGTACCCCAAAAATGACATAAATGTGTGTTTCGTTGGGTTTTAATTGTGAACTTCCTTCACCTTTGACAAGACATCTTGTGAATGTATGGAATGCCAGGCCTCCACCGTGGTTCGGATTCCACATTAAACTGTAGGTCCTCCATTTCATCTTACAATCACCCTACCATTACACATTAGCGTACACATTAGCGTAAGTGCGTATAACCCGAACGGGTAGTAAGATGCAGTGCTATTAATAATAATAATAATAATAATAATAATAATAATAATTGTGAACTCTAAGGCTGACCGTTTTCTCTTAAGTGTGTAGGCCTTGCCCTTCTATCCCCCTTTCAATTTTTAATTCAATATAGCCGTTTGGCACCATTTTTATTTTGAATATATTATGTTAGTTTTTAATAACCAATATTATTTATTTAAATACATCTTTAATATTGTTTTAAATATTGCTCCCTTAGCTTAAATCTATTTTTTAACCTCGTTTGGACCATAAACTTGTGTATGGTTATCTATTAAGTGTATTAAAGTTGGGTACACTATTTTATTAACTATTCTCATGTCACTATGTACAAAGCATTTTAATGTATTCATTTTTGTATGTGTAAAGTGAAAGTAAAACAATTGAATAGTATACTTCCTTTTTTTTAAATAGATTTAATTCATTTTTTAAAGAGGTGTCATTAGAGTTTATTAATGTACGAAAAATATATAACATTGAAATAGGTTTAAAAATTGGTTTAAAAATTCTTAATTTGAACTTTTATTCCACTTCAAATTTCTTTATTGACTTTTCATACATGTGTGTGTTTAATTAATCCTTGTAAAATAATGTTTTAGGTTGTGAAGAATATTATTTATTTACTATTGTTAATTTAATAAAAAGCTATAATTTATGTTTAGGTGAAAATTTGTTGTGCACAGTGACGACATAAATTACGAGAGTTAATGATACACATCATTAGTATGTCAACAAAAATTTAAGAATATTAAACCAAAAACTTAATCTGTACATAAAACTTTCTCTTTTTACTGTATATAAAAACTCTCTTTCTCTGTACTATTGTATGCCATAGTATATAATTATGGCATATTAATAAAAGCTACAAAGTTATGCTCTTATAATAAAATCATTTTTGCTCATCAGCAACGATCAATAGCTAAAGCTGTTAACATTTGTTACATCAATATTTAATGAAACTCGCATTCTTTTGAACAATATTAAAAGTTGCACGCATCAGTAAACTTGTAATATAAACTATTGACCTGGTCTGCTATAGTTTTTTGATGACAAGAATGGTTTTTAATCCTGGCTAGATGTATTGAAGATTTTTGTTTTTCTAAATTGGTATTACATACAAATGTTGGTGCATTTCCTTTGATTTCTACCATACTTAACCCTACCTTCATTTGTAGAGCCCAGACGAGTAGTAAAACTGAGTGCAAAATAAATATTTGTTAAGGGTACTTTTTTATTATGCTAAGGCTTTAATAACATGACATTTATTATATACATAAATTTCCAGTTTTCCTCACGATGTGCTGTTCTACACATAATTTACTTTACTCATGTTAACTAACAATAGTTATACAATAAGACATAGATGATGAAATCTCTACATATACACACACACACACACACAAAGCACAATACAATGTGTTTACTCACCTTCAATCATAAAGTTCCATACTTCAATTTGGTTCTGGAAATATTTTATATATTCAAATCATCTTCATTAAGTATCAAAATTAGGACTTCTAATCACAGCCTTAATATTATCATTATAATTAGCACCGCGTCTTACTATCCATTTGGGTTGCACACACTTAAGCTAATGTGTAATGGTAGGGGGATTGTGAGATGAACTGGGGGACCTACAGTTTAACGTGGGATCCGAAATACGGTGGAGGCCTGGCATTCCACAGATGCACACGTCTTGTCAGAGGGGAAGGAAGGGTTTGGCAATCGGATAAATCCATACCTGGACTGAGGATTGAACCCTGAACCCCACAAACCTTATTAAAAGTTCAATAATTATTGAAAATATTCACATTATAAAAAACCAAACTTGATTTCTAGCTTTTGTTAAATGTTTAATCAACCACCAATTAAATATTTTTTGAAATTTTTGTGGGCACACTTGACTCTAATCCCTATTGGTTGGAGGGGAAGGGTGGCAAATTTGTCGCTCACCTGCAAGAAAAGTGACACAGCTCAAAAATATTAAATTTGACAGGAGAGGCAAAAGAAAATTGGCATATTTTTACTGCAACATAAAACTAAAGCACTTGGCTCTAAATGGAGCTATAAAAGCTTAAAACCCTTAAGAATCAAGACATAGAAGATATAGGGAGGTTCAGTAAATTTAACCCCCCACCCCCATAAATGTAATCCCATTTTGAGTTGACATTTTTCTTGTGGCACAGTTTATCAAATGCCAGGTCCTACTCAAAATAGTACATGCAAAAATGATTTAGCTCAATCCTTGATAAACATTGACAAAACTAATGGTTTGCATCAAAATAAAAACCCACCTCAAAATCACTGCACGGTTTCTAGGAATTTGAATGTGAAACAAATTAACATTCTCCTTTTTTGTATCTAACCACATTAGAAATAATTTTTAATCTTACAATATTGCAATTATTATTATTACAAAACATGAAACATATGAAAACTGATTATCCTACAAATAAATCACACTCGTAATTACATCACGATATTGTTGGCAACGATGAAAGAATAGAAGTAGGTAGGTTATTTTTCAGACAATTCAGATTTCAATATCACATTAATTATTTACTAGTACAAAACACTATAAATTGCATTATCATAAAAAGAAAACTTAACACTACAAAAACACAATAATTATTGTTTTGTTTGGTCAGTTTCAGACTTGATTTCTCAGAAAACGTTAATAAATACACTTGTGTAGTGTAGTTTCTTCACATTAAAACTAACTTTTGAAAAGGAAAAATAAAGTTAATATAAAAATACAACCAATAATTATCAGAGGTAATTTATAAAGAAAGGTAGGTATTTGTCCTTCACAACCCGTTTCCCCACTCAAATCGTTTTAGATCTAAAAAATCAGAATGAACCACTTCATTCAAGGAAAAAAGGATGCCTTCTTTTTTTTTCTAATCAATATCAAGTACTGTGGAAGAATGTAAATTGGGCCTTTTTTAAATATATATATTGAATTAACTGCACACCTTCATTCTACGTGTGCCCACAGATCAAGAATTTTAGAGCTATTCTGTTGATTTTTAGTGTATTAACGACATGCATGAATAATTAAATTTATTTTTTTATTTTTTCAGCCTTAGTTATCACAGTAAAAAGTGAATTTCAAATTTTCTTCTTCGACAAGTGAAGCAATTTTTTGCAAATATATTCCCAAACAAGTACCTATTTCATTTGCACCACGCTGACCCTCACATTCACTCCGAAAATAACACTATCTAGCTGACAAATAGTTAAGTTGTAGCTATTAATCTTTTATTTATAGTAAAATAAAGAGATTTCACTTGGAGGACACTTAATGGCCTAAAGGTCAAATGTAGACACTATGAAGTTGTTATTAATGTGACGTTTATCATACTCTTTGGCTCTCTCTTTCATGGTCCTCAAACTTCGCTTTCAGCTCAGCATTGTCTGGTGCATTTTTGTAAGATTCACACAAATTACCAAAGTCTTTCTTCGGTATGAAAAATGAAATGTTGTATTCTGTATTATGGTTTAGACTAGGAGGGATAGCCAGCACACTTACCTAGGTGATACTGGAGTAGAAATTGTTTAGCTATAACACTAAAAAAAACACAAACACATTTTTAAGGACAAGCTTTCACTGTCACAGACAGCTTCATCAGGTCAGGACAGTAGACTGATGCTTTTGGTTGAACTGTAAGGTTGACTGATGGGGAGGCACACTGATAAATTTTGACGCAAAGGGAAATATTTACATTATGTACATAAATTAATATATAGTTATTATCAAAACAACTAGCTATATATACATTTACAGAAATTATATAAAATCATTAAATGTTGAATAATTGAGCAGGAGTATTAAAAAAAAATTAAATTTCTAAAAATAATTTCTTAAGACTTTTATTTTAAGCTTCCAAAATTTACTTCAAATAAATTGAAAGATTTCCTATTTTGGTTTTTTCACGAGACGTTGGGTGTGGAAGTATCATTTTGATGTCTCTCATTCATCAGGGATAAAAAAATATTAAGTTTTGCTGCTTTAAAAAAAAAAAGTAAACTGGCTTCAAAATCGCCCATGTCATCATTTTCTATTAATAGCCTAGCAACGTAATAAAATGTTTTTTACCGAAGAATTCAACCCATCTGAAAACCTTTAATATTGGATCTTTTTCAAGTTCTTCAAATGCTACAGGGTCCATGGTCTCTCAAGACAAAGTCTTCCGAGACACTGGATGAGCTATGTTCACAAAAATCTATGTTCTCTGATGATGAAGAAATATGATGAGCCTTGAAAAGAAAATTTTTTTTTCAATACATATTTTAGAGCTACCTTTAGGTTTTGTTGATGTTAATTACTAAATAAGCTCTAACTTTTCAAGCGTGGCCATTAATATAGTCGACTTTCCTCTACGCCTGTTTATTTTATTTGTTTTTTTAATTTTATGCTTTTGGGTCGCCTCTTAACTCTTGTGGGCTTAAATAGATATGTTAGTTTTGATCTCATATCTGATGAATAGGAAGTCAAACAACTACATTAGATTTTTTTTCTGGGAGTGCCTTCATAAGGGTTTTCTTAATGAATTGCTTCAGCTCTGCGACTGCACTGACCATAAAATCATAATCGGTGAACATATTTCTGTCAAAAGGATAAATTATAGTTTTTTGGAATCCAGAAAGTTTATTTGGTATAATGAACCTTTCATGTGCCACTCCAACATAACTGGCAACTTCGTATATTAACAATGGCTTTGAGGGGTTTTGTAACATACAAGATTCAATTGTGGAGTTAAAATGTGCATTGAAAGATGAAAGTATGGCAACATCTAAAGGCTGTAGCTTGTTACTACAGTGCAGCAGCAAAGTCAAAACGGTCACTTCATTTTCTCTTGCTATATCAATCACGTCAATGCAAATAAGTTTTTCATGGCTGTCCATGAGCAACAAAGAAGGATTTTCTTTTTAAGAGCTTGTATGAGTGTTAAAATGTCTCATCACAGAAGATAAAAGTTTTTATTCGGCCAACCTGTATGCGTGGCTACTCCAAGAGTTTCACTAAGAACTCCCAAGTAGGAATTAATTTAAAACCAGCTTTGGTGGATGCATGGTCTAATGCATTCTCTTGTAGTAGACTAGACTGGCATTGACAAGGAGATTGAAGTTCCAATCTCAATTGGGTGTACTGAAGGTGGTTTTTCCACTCTCCATGCAAAAGCACATACACTTTAAATATAACCTTTCTAATTCCTGAACTCATTTGCATAATTAGTACATAAGCGAAAAACTTGAATGAAACTGAAATTAACCCGAGGAAACACCATAAGTGGTGGGAGTGCACTATAAATGCTGCAAGTCACTATCATTCTACCTCTTTTTGCACTAGTGGCCTGTGATGCTTGCTTCACTCCTTTTTGGGCAGTCAGGAGATTAAATATTTGTGCAGCCAGTTTCAATTAAATTATATATTCTTGTCCCATCAGCAAATAAAGCTCACAGTGATAAAATAGTTCAAATGAGGAATTGATAGTGTCAACACTATCGCGTACTCTTAGAAGGGGAAGAGAGCAAATTGTTGTAGCTAACTGTGGAGACACACACTGCTCAAGATTGTGTTAGCGACTGGACCCTGCAACGAGCATTGGACTATGCAGATGAAAATTGTTCTTCTGCACATTAGTGAAAATGGCAAGCTTGTAAAGCAGTTGACTGCAACACCCTTTAGTCAGAAGTAGTGAGTGTGTTAATTTGTTTGTTATTTTGGATTCTATTAATTTTAAAATACTAACCGCGTGTCGAAGATTATTGTAATAGTGCTTCTACTTCGTATAAACAAGAACATAATGGAATTGGTACTTTAAGTCATCTAGTAGTATAATAATAAAATGACTTAATCAACAATAATGTACCTTAAATGGCCTCTTGATTAAATTTACTAATAATAAAATTATGCATACTTTACCTCACGCCTTTAACTTTCACTGAAACATAACTTCAGTGTTATTTATGAATGTATGTTAAAGGAACCGCCCCAGTAAGCCAAAAATTACTTTGCAGACATTCAGATCCATACTCTATTATTTAATCAGCTACCTACGTTTTATTTCAAAATATTGTGTACGCCAAAATGAAGTCTAAAGATTACAAGAATCTTTGTCCTTAAAATCCTCATATTTTGAGTTTTATTATTTTGTGATTTGATATTAGCTCATTTTCAATGCTTTTTTAACCATATTTGTGGAGCTTAGTGACTAGGCTTGATGAAAAAGGTTTCTAGATTCAGCCTCCCTCTAAATACATTAATTTTTTTAATAGGCTCCCAACAGAAAATTTTAATTTCAATTCTAATAACCAGGCCATTAATTAACCACTTTATGTGAACAGAATCAGAATAATTGAAGAAATAAAACCATATAAATGTGCCTATTGTTTTTTAGGTTTCAGAGTTAAAATGAAAATGTGGATTTGAGAACTACAGGATTCAACCCCTCTCTAATTTTAAGAAGCCCTACATATTTTGAATAGGACCAATATAATATAATGTAATATAATAGGGATCTAATCTGTCCTTGAATCAAAATATTGTGTAGAGTATTTTAATGGTCTTTTGTCAAAAGGATTTTGGTTTGGAATATAAAACCATAATGCAGATAGGTTCTGTACAAACCATGGTAAAAATTCAATAATATAGATTGTGAGTATTAATATTAATCCTTAAAATAATTCAAAATAATAGTAATATTGCTGATCACAATGTGGTAAACAAACAAGCCCAACTTTATTCACATTACCAAGGTCCTGTTTTGTAATTATTTTTTACATGAAATATTGATAAACCTTTTTCTAATTAGTAGGTATTAACTGTAATACATTAAGTTAATGTTAATTCCTGTATAGTTAGACGAGTTTAAAAAACCCCTGATAAGGCTTCCATAGTTTTAGCACCCCTTGAATACTCCCCCTCATTGTACAGTTGGATCTCTGCTTGCAAGTAAGTGACCTTGTAGTTGGCCTTGCAAAGGTACCCGTCTTTCGCCCCCTTAACCTCTAATTTTGAAGGACTCAAGCTGGCAAAAGAGGGTGTATACATTTACATCGTATGTCCATTACATCACGTTTTTGGTACAAATACATTGCAGGTCCATCACATTGCGTTTCCCCCACCTCTACATACAGCTAACCCTAATCTGCCATACAACCAATAGGAATGAAGGGGTGTATACATACAATTACATCACATTACAAATACATCACGTTTTGCTAGGATAATGTGCATGACTCACCTCAGACTCTTAACTATAAAGGTAGGGCTGGTTGAAAGATAATGTTCCTGACTCTCACTTTGAAGGGGGGGTTGATTGAGAGATTAGTATAACTAACTCGAAACTTAAATAAACTTCACCATAACCAAGATGCCTAGGCAACTTGATCTACAACACTCCTAAAATAAATACACCATAATTTTTGTTTTTTACTTCTTTGGAAAAAGTTGTCTAGATAAAAAGGTATATTTTTAATTTGTAGATGATATTATTATTTTATTATTTCACCTTTGCTTTCAGTTGCTCCACATTAATTTGAATTTACAAATTAAAGTCTCAGAGTTTTTTTTAAAGACATTAGATTTCTGGCAAGCTAGAAGCTAGGGGTGTCAGTTGACTCTTCAGTCCTATTGGTTGTACGTCAGAGTAAGGTTAGCTCTCTGTAGAGAGGTGGAGGAAACGTGGCGTGATGGACCTGCAATGTATTTGTACCAAAAATGCGATGTAATGGTGGTCTCTCGGCAAAAGAGCGCAATCATTTTAACCTGGAGGCTGAGTGTCTGAGTATATTATTTGTTTGTGCCATAGGTACATTAGTACACTAGGTAGGTTTCATTCAGGTAAAAGTGTAGGCCATTTTTTGGGGGGTAATAATATAACTTCAAATATTGAACCAAATTAAACATTTAATATTGTATTTTATTCTTCAGTCTAGTGATTATATTTATTTGTAAAATAATATGTTGTGCTGATTACCTCCGTGGCTAAAAATCTTTAAGTTGGAAAATAAAAATTTACTTTTGAAGACCAAATTCAGTAAAATTCTTAAAACTTAACGAAATAAACTTTGATTCACACCAAAAATGAGTGTTAATGTGCAAACAGGCTAACTTGAATATGGCTTAGAAACAAGGGTGGACTGACACACTGCAGGCAACCCGGGAATACAAATATGACAGCCCTTAATGCGGCTGCCTTGGTCAGTGAAAAAGTATCAACCGTTATCAGGCCACACAGATACATACATACATACGCTTGTGCACATGAATGCATGCACACACAAATATGCATACATATGTATGCACACGCACATACATACATACACACTTTCAATATCTACCATTTCTTTTGAAGAACACATTTTTTGGCACTGACAACTTAAAAAGAATGGAATGTTCACTCCTATAAACTTGTTGATCCGGGATACCACTGCAAACCTGCTTTCACTATTAACGACCCCATCTGTAAAAACACTCTCATAATGAGCTAACACAGGAAACCTGCTTTATTTCTGTGTACACCTCATCACAGTATGCTCACAAGTCACTACTTTCAATTCTTCTAATCCAAACATATCCACACTCAAGTTCATTGTTTCATGAACCAATTTTTTTTGTGTTTATTCTAGGTAATCCAACCAAAAAACTCTAGGTTTAGTTTATAATAATAAAAGGAAGTGTGTGTGTGTGCGTGCGCGTGCATGTGTGTGTGTGATGCCCAGCCAAATCTATGGCACACAGAGGTCTGAAATATTTTAACATAGGTGGACAGAAGGGTGCACCTCGAAGTCGGATTTTTAAATTTTTAATTAGGCTATTTTTAACAAATTTTTGAAGAAAATATTTTTCATATGGTTTAGAATTACGTTTCAGAGATGTGGCTTATATTATTCTTATACCACAATGGGTCACGAGCAACGGCGGTATTGCTAGTGTCTAAATAAAAGTGATAACCTTATCACATCGACCAAATCAAAAATCTTATTGTAAGCCATTTAAAAAGTCCTATAGTATCATTTCTAGTATGTGAATGGTTTGTTGAAGTCCTTGTTCATACTTTTGCCCAAACTATCTTGCGTCACATAATTTGGAGTGGCTTATTGGAACTGGAACATATTTAACTGTGGGTTTAGATTGATACTGAATATTTTCTAGTAGTGTGTGTTAAGTAAGAAAAAGAAACTCTCCCTTTTAGTTAGTAGTTTAATGTGTTAAGTTGGTTATAATTAGAGACCGGATTTTGCCCTTTTTTCCCCCTTTATCGTAAAACATAGGCAGTTGAGATATATATGTGTTTCATGTTATTACAAGTACAATATGTTAATTTTATAGTGCCTAGAATTGCCTATTCTGTTGGTTTTTGCCTATTTTATGAAT
>CABFVX010004043.1:61844-73242 GCA_902151425.1 Timema shepardi | reverse complement strand
TGTACGCGTTGTTTATACTAAGTATATAAACAATTATTATTAGAGAGTGTTAAATCACTTATAATATTTCGTGTCTTTGTCCCCCCAAAGTCTGAAAGCCAGGCACGTCCATGGCGTGTACTAAAGTTAGCAGCGCCCCTGTTAACACGCCGTGTACTAAAGTTAGCAGCGCCCCTGTTAACATGCAGTGCACTAAAGTTAGCAGCGCCCCTGTTAACACACCGTGTACTAAAGTTAGCAGCGCTCCTGTTGACACATTGTGTACTAAAGTCAGCAGCGCTCTTGTTGACAAGCCGTGTACTAAATTCAGCAGCGCTCTTGTTGACAAGCCGTGTACTAAATTCAGCAGCGCTCTTGTTGACAAGCCGTGTACTAAAGTCAGCAGCGCTCTTGTTGACAAGCCATGTACTAAAGTCAGCAGCGCTCTTGTTGACAAGCCGTGTACTAAAGTCAGCAGCGCTCTTGTTGACAAGCCATGTACTAAGGTCAGCAGCGCCCCTAGTGACTTGCCGCGCAACTGGCAGCAGTTGTTTCTGTTCCTTCACTTGTGGTTGGGACTAGGGAACACGGGGTTCAATGAACTGACATCCATCTGCACGTGCACCGCCGACAATCGCTCACAGGTCGACAAAACTAGATAAAACTATTATCAAGTGAAAAGAAACATCGAGAATCTCGATTTACACTGTTGCAAGTTTAACCATTTTCTAAAAAACAAGTTTCAAACAGAAAATATACATGAAAAAACAGTTTGAAATATATATTTACCCCCCTCTCCCCCCTCATACCTTTTAGATAACTTGCTTGACTCTTTTGTTCAGTCAATTAGGGTAACAGGGTTGAGTGCCGATATTTAAATGCATAAAATATTTCACGAAGCTTAATTATAAAATGATATAGAGGGAAATGGGTGGACTGGCAAGTTATAGGCGGTCCGGGACTACAAATACGACGGCCCTTTACGTACATAATATGTATAAACATCATCAAAGCTATGTATGTTTCAGTGTAAAGTGAAGTGGTGAGGTGAAATATTTATATTTTTATTAATAGCAAATTAAATCCCGAGGCTATTTCATGTACATTATTAACAATTACATCGTCATGTCCGTTTAAAACATCAGCTTACACCTTCTATAGCAAAAATGCTTAATATTGTTAGACAATACCTGCGAGTCTATTTTTCATATATTTAAGTTCGTAAAATGATCCTACACCTACTATTTATGTATTAATTAAAAGCTAGTCATTCTGTATTGAATAAACAAATGATTTTACGTTTGGCTTAAGAAATTGTTTATAAACAACAGCAAGAAACCCGCTTCGGTGGCCGTATGGTCTAAGGCGCTACTCTCGCAGTACACTGTCTGTCGATAATGGGGAAATCTAGGTTCTAATCTCCGTCGTGTGTATAGAGGGTGGTTTTCCCAAAATAGTTTTCCACTCTCCACGCAAATGCGGGCACATATACTCTAAATAAAGGACCATCCTAATCCCTAAAACTACATAAGCATATAAACCGAACGGGTAGTAAGACGCGGTGCTAATAAAAACCTACAACCATCAAAAAACAAACGGGATGGTTTTACTTTTAAGGTGCGGCAGAAGGGAGCGGACATGTTTTTACAATTTTTATAGAATTTACATTTATTAGCCAAAATAAATCAAATATTTCTCCAGCAGCAACATAGAGTTTAGTGCTCTGCACATGCTGATATCATTAGATCTTGAATATATATCAATGGTGTCCTGGAATTTTGTCAAAACTTTTTCTCTTTATTTAAAAAGTTTTGACAAAATTCCAGGACTCCCTTGACAGATATTCAAGATCTGTTGATATTAGCATGTGCAGAAAACTAAACTTTATGTTGCTGCTGGAGAAATATTCATTTTGGACAAAAAAATTTAATGCTATAAAACAGTAAAATTCCTCGCGCGCCCTTCTGCCGCACCTTAATGTCATTGTATAGTGTCTTCATAAAATTATGTATTCCGGGCACCCTCAGACTTGCCCACTGGAACTTTTGATTAAAAAAACCATTATTATGAATGGATAGCTTTATTTTAAGTTACATTAGTTGCAGCGGCCCAAGTCAACCGACCCGACGGAACATCTTCCGGTTTTCCGGCGGGCTAGACCATCCTGAAGAAAGGGATATAGTTAAACTTAGCTACAGCAGCCCCGTGGCTTCTTTGGTGCTCAGTGACAGCTGACAGCTGACGGATTTGAAAAGTTACCAGACCAAATTATGTATCCCTACGCCTAACTATATGATCTGCAAAAACATGTGTTTAGCAGCTGTCACTTCTGACAGTCAGTAGGCGCGTTAGCTAACTTTTTTTTTTTACTTGGCAACGCGTTTCTTACTACCCGTTCGGGTTTATACACTTATGTACTAGTTACGCAAATGGTTTTAGGGACTAGGAAAGTTATATTTAGAGGAAGTGTACCCGAATTTGCTTTGAAGTAGAGTGGAAAACCATTTTCGAAAAAAAAACCTCAATACATCCGACTGAGATTCGAACCTCAATCTCCCCATAATCGGCAGTCTGGTTCAACACGAAACTAGCGCGTTAGCCAACTATGTCACCGAGGCGGGTAAAGATGTTATTATTTTAGATAACTAATCATCTCCAAGTTATTTGTCTCATACTAGCATAGGCGGGCACGCGGACTCATATAGTATGGATTAACGGGGAGGACGGGGTTCAAATCCCAGCTAGGCACATTGCAGGAGTAGATTGAGAGGAAGGGGGGTGTCAAAGGATCAGGTGACCCTCCTGTGAAAGTTAGAAAATACAACACAGATAAATTTTACATTTAAAAAAAATCTTTTTACGCGCAGACACCTCTTAGGCCGGGTCCACATGTGCGTTATTTGTCCACATTTAACCAATGTTCGATATGATTAAAGCAAGTGTGAAAAAATATTCGTTTTCATGAAAGAATAGCAGTTCGTCCACGAATACCGAATATAGAGTATGTATGGACAGCAGGAGTGGTGGAAATGTGGGGGGATTCTGCCCCCTGGAAATAATTAATCCCTCCCTGGAATAAATCCCCCCCCCTCAGATATATTTTAAATCCTCTAATACTATCGAATATGAAGCTGAAAGATGGCCTTATATCAAACCCCAAATGACTTCTAGATGTATTCTATTGTCAAAAATTTGCCGGAGAAGACCGCTTTAAATAACTACTAGACTAGAGGCATCTAACGGGCAGAAAAAGTCAGGGAAGGAAAGCTCTGAATAGCTTCCAAGGTTATCCAAATTTCAAAAATGTATGTGGGAGGACAACATAAAATAGCTTTTGGGTGCATGCCATTTTGAAGAATTTTCAGGCAAGGACCACCCCAAATAGCTTAGTTCCTGAAATAATTCAATTTTTTAAATTTTGTTGGTGGAAGACCACTTCAAAGATTATCTTCTAGAGGTATCAAACTATCGTAAAACATTAAAGCGAGGATCACTCTAAATAACTTCGAGGGGCATTCAAATTTCATAAATGTCTAGGTGAGGAACACTTTTAAATGGCGCATAAATGAGTATATAAAAAAAATCAAGGCAAAGACTACTCATAGCTTCTATAGTAAACCATTTTACAAAAAAATTGTTGAATTGAAGGATTTAAAAAAATTGGGGAGGATGACCACGTTTTAAAACATACCTAAGATCAAATACGAATGAGAAACTATTAAACGGCTTTAAACAGAAATCTAACATTGTAAATAACTATGTTCGTTATAATTATGACCCCCCTATGAAAATGATGCGGATCCGTCCCTGGCGCATTGTATATGGTTTTTCCGTAAAGGGTTTCGCGCTCTCCCACCACGCAAGTTTGGGTATATTAAAAACAAGATTCTATAGAACTTCCTCATATAGCTAGTATATAAATGGACGTGCGCCATGAAGGGATTTGGATAGAATAGTATTCTGTGTGGAAATAGAATCTCAAATATTGAACTAAGAACATCGCTAGAACGAGAAAGCGATTACCAAGCGGGCGGCTCAGACGCGTTGAAAACGCCCAAAAATCCCGCGTTATTTAAGAAGTGATTTATTTTCAAATATGTAACACACTAAAATGTAGGTGAAAGGTATCAGCATGTACTTACAGAATTAAAAGTTTTAAATTTTTGTTTAATGTTTTTTGATGAATAGGTAAAAGGCTTATTTTCAAAGACGTTTCACGCGAAATCTAGAAATTTTGAGGCCAAAGTGAACTATTATAAACATAGATCTAGCCTTCTTCTAGCAAATGAAGTTAACATGTCAATAGGATCACAACTTATTTTTAGACAGGGGCTTATAATATTATTTGATGATTTATTGTATTAGTGGTTGTGAATCTTCACAGAACTGCCATTCCCATAATAAATACATGTGAAGATATTCTCATTCAAATGGGCATAAGGTGTCCTGGAATTTTGTCAAAACTTTTTAAAAAGAGAAAAAGTTTTGACCAGATCCCATGACACCTTTGACAGATGTTCAAGATCTGTTAATATTAGCAAAAAACTAAACTCTATGTTGCTACTGTAGAAATATTTGATTTATTTTGGCCAAACAATTTCGATTCTATCAAAACTAAAAATAATTGCGCTCCCTTCAGTCGCACCTTAAGCGACCGTCTTGTGGATAAGCTATCTATATGTGCAGGTTTACAACTTTATAATCAAAAGTCTTTCGTTATACACATTATAAGGCCCCTCAAATATTAAGCTGAAAATAAAAAATATAATGATAAATAGTATAAAAACGACCCTCCCAAAACCCAATAAATGATACAGAACTCTGCACGGACTTTCTCGCTCTATTTTTTTTTAACGGAGATATTTACTCAAAACTTGTAGTATATGTAAAACTTTTTTGGCTCCCAGTTTTAAATTTTATAATTTTATTTTTAAAGAATTAATGTTCTCAGTTGTATATTTAGACCAATAAAAAAGATCGATATTGGGTCCACAGGGTCAAGACTTTTGTGTTAAAATTTCGACTTCCTGTTAAAATGTTCGACATTTTATTAGGGGTTGCACATCTTCAGATCATCGCATTGATATCAAGTTCCTCGTTTATATATTTTGACTAATAAAAAAAGGTAGATATAGACTATATAGTCTAAAATGAGAGAGATCATTGTTGTGCAAACATTTCCCCTAAGAGGTTAAAGGAAGAATTATTGCGTTAAAACTTAAGTATCTCTGTACAAGTAAAGCTCATAAAATTGTGTTAATATATTTGCCAATATCTCGGAAACTATTGGTTTTATAAAAATATATTTTAAATAAGTTTTTTTAATCTATAATAATAATAATAATAATATTTAGTACCGCGTCTTACTACCCGTTCGGGTTATACGCTTTAAATACTAATTACTCTATTGGATTAGGAATTGGGAAGGTTTAACTAAAGGAAGTGAACCCGCATTTGCGTGGAGGGAGAGTGGAAAACCATTTAGGAAAAACCTCCCCCAGTTCACCCGACCGAGATTTGAACCTCGATCTCCCCGTCCTCAGCAGTCGAGCTCAACACGAAAAGCGCGTTAGCCAACTAAGCCACCGAGGCGGGTTTAATCTTTAATAGTACTACACTTTTGCAATGATAAGTTATTTAGTATCTTAAATAGTTGCAGAAATAAGGAAATTTCCACTTCTGTAAAGTACCTTAAAAGACATTTTCATGAGAAATTTAAAATAGCCATTTTATTTATAATCTTAATCAACGCCTAGATACGAATTTTAATTAAAATCGTTAGTCAATTTTGAGAAAAACAATATTTTCTATTTTAATCCTTTAGTAAACTACCTTTCTTAATTTTGGGGTTAAACAGACACACAGATAGACGGCATTGCAAAAACAATGTTTTATGGTTCGGGGGAGGGGGGAGGGAGGGGGGGGGGGTTATATAACGTCAACATGCGTCAACATCTCGGGTTGGATTTTTTTTACACTTGCAATACTTTACCTTCAGTATTCGAAAAGTAAAAAATATATATGTGTATAGCTTAAAAATTATTGGTGTTATAAAAATATGTTAAAAAAAAGATTATTATTTTAAATAGACCTACATACATGCAATGATGAGTAATTTCATATCTCAAAGAGTTACGGAGATATAATAAAACAAAAGAAAGAATTTACGCATCAGACCTGAACCCTTAATCATTTTGACGAAAAATTGAGCGTAGCCATTTTGTATGTAATATTGACCAATGCTTAGAAATGAAATCTAATCAAAATCGTTAGAGCCAATTACTATAAAATCGATTTTTTTTTTTAAATCTTTATACCCCTCAGTTAACTACCCTTGATTTTAGAGTTAGATATCCTAAACCAGAGACCCCTTGGGGCAACCCTATGAAAACCCTAAATATCAAGTTTTAGCCCAACAAGTAAAATAGTTTAGGCTCTACTCCGAGGTAAAGACAGTAGGAAATTCAAAAACCACTTTTTCGGATTCGGAAGATAATGAAACGTCGAAATTCATCAAAATATCTAGTTAGATTTTTTTTTACGATCACAATACTTTCCCCACCTGTTAGATAGCGAGAAAGTAAAAAGTACATTTCTGGATATGCCTCGGAATTGGTGCTCGTGACTGAATCGATCAATCCAAGAATGCCAAGAAACTAGAGTTTTCCTGGGAAATAAACAAAGGCACATTAACAATAATAGAGCATTGATTGGTTTGTGAAAGGCACGGCTGTCCACCAAGAGACTGTCTGAATGATTTGGTTGATACAGTATCTTTTAGTCAGTCGCTTTCAACGAGTAAACAAGAACAGTTATTTATACAGTTCGATTCAGAGAAAAATTAAACTTTTTTTGACATTAATTAACAAACATAACTAAAACAATGTTTGTATATTCATAAGTAAGATCTGAAGCTATCACTTTTGAATGATATTATAAATACATATACAATAACTTTGGTAAAATGTAAGTATTTTCTAAGAGGTTCTTCTTACTAGAGTCGTACTAAACCCTCTGAAGTCTTGAGAAAGTTATATGGGCAAAGATAAGTGACGGTAGGGATGTGGCATCGAAATTTTAATATAAAAAAAGAATCTAGCAATAATAATATCAACTTTTGTATCATAATGTTGTATTTTCATATTTATCTAAACACTGAAAATTATAATAATATAACCAAAGTATACTTAGAACCATCGCGTCTATTTTGTGTTGGAGCTTGGAAGGTATGATAGATAGTATTGTGTGGTGGATATTATACAAGGTTTTACCATACCCCATAAAATGAGTGCGAATTGAGAAAGATTGTCATTTGTTATTCCTCCACAGTCCACCCTAGTAAACATTTAATCCCAGCATGAGTTAAGTTAACAAAAACGTTGTTTCTTTCGATACCAGAGTGTGAGTAAGCCTACAATAATAACAGCAAAAGTATCGGAAAATAAATGGCGCAGAGCTCCGCACGGACTTTCTCGCTCTATTGTTTAAAAAATGGAAATTTTACTCAAAACTCGTAAAACATGTGAATCAAAATATTATACATTAGCAAACCTAAGAATAAATTGCACTATCCTTATGTAAAACATTTTGTGAGTCGCGGTTTTAAATTTTATAATTATTTTTTAAAATTAATGTACTCGATTATATTTTTGGACCTATGAAAAAAGATCAATATTGGGTCCACAAGGGTCAACACTTCGTATTAAAATTTCGACTTCCGGTTAAAATTTTCGACATTTTATTAGGTTTTGCACATCTTCATGTCATCGCATTGCTATTAAATTCCTCATTTATAAATTTTAACCAATAAAAAATGTAAACATTGACTATTGAGTCTAAAATGGATATAAATTATTGTTGTACAAACATTTTTCCTAAGAGGTTTAAGGAAAAATAACAAATTTTTTGCGAGACTTATATTTAATTACTTTATGGCATTGGAGAATTATTGCGTTAAAACTCAAGTAGTATATCTTTACAACTAAAACTCACAAAATTGTATTAATATATTTGCCAATATCTAAGAAACCGTTGGTTTTATAAAAATATATTCCACATAAAAGTTTTTTTTATTTTTAATAGTATTACAATTTTGCAATGATAAGTTAATTTAGTATCTCAAATAGTTGCAGAGATACGTAAATTTCAACTTCTGTAAGGTACCCTAAAAGTCATTTTCACGGGAAAATGAAAATAGTTATTTATTTATAATCTTAATCAACGCCTAATTAGGAATTTTATAAAAATCGTTAGAGCCGATTTTGAGGAAATCAACTTTTTCTCTTTTTGCCCTTCAGTAAACTACCCTTAATTTTAGGGTTAGATATCCAATTCCAAAAACCCCTCGGGGAAACCCTAGTTTTAGCCCGATCTGTAAAATAGTTTAGTTTCTAGTTGGAGGTGCAGACAGACAAACAGACAGACAGAAATTCAAAAACCACTTTTTCGGATTCGAGGGGTCATGAAACGTCAAGATTCATCAAAATCTCGAGTTCATTTTTTTGACGATCACAATACTTTCTCTACCTGTAAGATAGCGAGAAAGTAAAAAGTACTGAGTTAAAAATTAAATACTAGTATCGAAAGAAAAATATAGATATTAGTAAAGTATCAATACTTTTTTCACGCCCTTAGCGACTCGAATCCCTACTTCGTTACAGTTCTCAAGGATCTAATTTGATTAATATCATTCATAGACCTTAAATGGGTTGATTCATTTCTCTTGGGCAATAAAATCACTGCGAATATATTTATACTGCATTCATTGATCAATAACTTAATAAAGCTCGTCGGTAAGTGCATGTACAGTAGCCCCATGCCTTCTTTGGTGCTGACTGACAGCTCACAACTGACTTCTGACAGTCAAGATTTAGGTATATACCTAAATTTTGACTGTCAGAAGTGACAGCTGCTAAACACATGTTTTTGCAGAGCATATGGTTCGGCGTAGGGATACATAATTTGGTCTGGTAACTTTTTATAGCTGTGAGCTGTGAGCTGTCAGTCAGCACCAAAGAAGCCATGGGGCTACTGTAGTAAACGTGAAGTGTGTCCAATATAGGTTTCTGATGGCGGGGAGGTTCCCTCTGCCAAGTGTAGTGAGGGTAGCTTTTCTCAAATGGTTTCTCGTTCTTCTTCCACACAAATGTGAGTACATTTTCCATCAATTAGAGCTTCTTTTTCCCTTCACTCTATTAGTGTAATCAAATGCGGATAGCCCATAAAAGTAGTAAGACACAGTGCAAAAAATACATATCTTACTAATACGTATGTTTAACATTGGTTTATAAAAGATGTAAATTTGCATGTAAATTCCTCACAAGGTTGTCTGCCTCCAAGTCTGTGGCAGATAAAAGTTGGTTAGGTTAGTTTTAAAGTTTCTGTTTGCATATTTACACGTAATAAAAATAAAAATAAATAGATACACATTCCAATGAATGTGTTAAGACACAAATAAAATCATATTTAATTTAAAATGTATAAAATTGTGTAATGATATTGGTTTAATTAACTCTAAATTATGTAAAAAGTCATGGATGAAGGTAATTTTTCTTTAAAGTAATACATGTAGAGTATCCTTTTAAGATTCATCCATGAAGAAATACGCGCTTCTCAGAAACAATGTGAAAAGAATTTCACCACTAAAATATATTTTTTATACCATCTTTCCTGTTAAAAGAACAACTGCGAATGTTTGGCAGAAGACGCCAATCCCCTATACCAATAAGAAGCTAGCCTTCATAACACCTGTCGCCAGGACCCTATTTGTTAGATTTTACACTGTTGATGAGGGGAGAAAAAGGCAAGGGGTATGTCATATATAAACCGTTGTGCGTATGTTTAAGGCACCTCCCACCCACGCACAAGTCAGCCAGAGACACACACTGGAAGTCAGTCTAACAGAGTCTAAAATAACTTACATTAATATCACAAGTGTGCAGTGATATAAAACATTTAGTTGGAATATGTATACGTAATTAACAGGTGTCATTTAAATAAACCGTGTGTGAATAAACAGCCATCAACAGTTCTCTCTCTTCAATTTTATTAATATACCGATTTAATTAGTGCTCGAACACGGAGCTATATACAGCTGGTTAAACGGTATCTTTTCCGTACAGTGATGATAGGCGCTCGATCACGGAGCTATAGACAACCTGAACATCAACACAGCATTATTATATCAGGGAATTAATCCGTAGTGTTACAATCGACGCCCAAAGCGGGGTGATTGATTCAATAGTGTTACAATCAACGCCCAAAGCGGCTCCATTAATTCAATAGTATTACAATTGTAATCAATTAGAAACAAAAAAAAAGAGTAATCAATTAGGCTAGTTAAGATCAACGTTAAACTTATCTTTTAAAACTACAGTATTTAAAAAACAAAACTGTTTCATATTCTAGTTTTTTTTAAATCAAAGATTGAAATTATTAAAATGTTTTGTGTTTTTAAATTTTATTTATGGGGTGGTTTGTTTGGTGCATAATGTTATATTCTATTTTTGTAGGCCTACTTGTCTAACACTGATGTAGATAGAAATAATTCTTCTGGAAAGCCGTCTGTACCAGTAATCTTTCATTTGATTCTGTAAACAATTTATTTGAAGTTCTGCATTTTTCTTCTTTGTTAAGTGTTTCACGCATATTTTATTTAGTTCATCTTGTGCTCAGATGATAGCTTTCCTTTATATATTTTTATAGTGAATTAGTTTTTTCTATTTTTATAATTTAATTCCTTCTAGGTAGATGATGACTTCTCTGTACATCTTGTATGTAGTTACATTTTATCAATTAATATATAATTAAAGTTAGTAAATTATGATAGCCTTCCTTAGAAAACAACAACTTAAAACTGTAAAACGTGTTTTAATTTGTCATAAAACGTGATTAAGAGTGGGTTTCCTTGAAAATAGACTAAACTTAACGTGCAGAAAAAAGTGGTTATGTCTAAAACATAATTATTGAGCCGTAAATTTGCATAAAAATCAAAAATCTTAATAACTATTGCTAAACTTTACTAGAGACCATGTAATTTGGACAAGAAAGAAAGTTGACTTGGGCGATTCTTCTTCTGGATACAACGACTAGTATACCATTTATTCATTCGTTCAGCGTGAAACGTTAACTTAAGCAAGGGAAACGGTATATTTAAACAGTTAAAACTATTTGGGTTTTAACCAAACCTGTGGTCTATATTTGTCTATATTTTTATCCAGCAGATAATATTAGCTTGGGCGGGAATGTCAAACATTTCGAAGAGTAGTGAGTGCAGCTTTTTTGCTCAAAAATTACAACTAGTCATTGAAGAGCAATATTTTAAATATTGTATTTTTTGAAATCAAGTCAAAATATTAAAACAAACGTTGTAAAATAATTCAAAATATATCAAATGTAAGCCAAAAGTTTGAAAAAAAAA
>CABFVX010004043.1:36324-60394 GCA_902151425.1 Timema shepardi | reverse complement strand
TAAATTTCAAGAAGGTTTGGCTTGAATTAATTCTATTTACTACTTTGTATAGTGATTAATATCACTAGTTTAAATATTATTGACGGACCAGTCTTTCTGACAAGCCTCATTCAATCTAAAACCAGGCGCGCTAAAATAGCTCGTAACTAAACACGTCAAACTGAGCAAAGTAATTAAGCTACGGAGATGAGTCTTATATCTAAATAAAATTCAGTTCATGGTCAACATTTCGTACACTTATACTACCCATCTATTTCAATTAGGAAAAAACTTTTCAACAGAATGAAAATGTGTCTGCATAAAAACTTCATTATAGTTCTTTCATTAGAAAACAATTTTTTAAAAGCAAACCAATTGGGATATGGGAATTTTAATAATTTCCTCGTGTCTTAAAAGGTTTTTATAACAAATTCTGAAAAAATGGCTGTGATTGTTCAAGTAGTTTACGAGAAAATGTGAGTTATGTCTTGGAACTTTCGAGCGTTCTTTGTGTGTCATTCGAGCTCTATCAGGCCGGTGACGTCACGTCTTGAATGAGAGAGGACCACTTCCAGAGCCGTAGTGAGACAGCCCTTACTATATAGCCCTGGGATAAACCCAGGTAAGCTAACATCAATTTTGTTGCTATAGACACATTGATGTTGATACCAGTTTAAGTTAGTAAGTAGGCCTGTAATAACTAGTTTTCTTGTACTATTTATTAAATACGTTGGCATTATATGATGAAGTAGTTCAAGTTTGTAAAGGTGGTTGTGCAGTTTGTGCGTTGAATTTTAATTAAGTTTGGTTGCCATTGACGTCGGAGTTTAGAATTCTGGTCGGGTACGATTTGGTATGGTTTTTCCATTTTCTATCCACGTTCATACGACGCATTTCCTTAAAACATGCATAATACATGCCCTTAGATTAAGTCGTTAATAAGTAATGAGAATGACTAATAAACCTTTGTGTCAAAAATAAATAAGTACTGAATACTAAAAAATACTCGCACCAGTGGTCACGCGGCTTATGGCGGCAAGCTTGCAATAGAAAGGATTGCCTTATGGGGAGTTTGAATCTTGTCCAGGTGAATGCAGGGTAGAAGGGTGGGTTTCTATCCTTTCTTCACACTAATGCGGGTGCATTTTCTTTAACATACCCAAAGAATTAGTCGTAAATGATTTCGGCGTTGAGCTTAAATTATGTACACCACCTCTTATTAACCGTACGGGCTATCTGTAGTTAATTACAATGAGGTAGTGATTAAGATATCCTCTAAAGAAACCGTACCCGCATTTCCTTAGAAGGGTAGTGGAACACCTTTTAGGAAAAATTACCTTTGGGACACCCGGATGGGATTCGAAGCCCCAACTTCATCGTTCCAGAAAAACATACTAAATGAGATTGACGTTTAGTCCACGTACCCACCAACAAGGATGAAACGAATTAAAAAAACTCTTGAGGACTCAAATCTTTTAGCATCAACATAACTTCAATCTAATTTACATGACCTGATTGTAGTTATATAATAACAACCTTGCCTCAAACAAAAATCGCTTCTTTTTGATTTGTGTTCCAAGGAACTGGGAAAAAAAGACACCATCGCCTCCCTGACGAGTCGAGGTGAGAACTTTCACTGATTGCATCTCCTGTCGTGTGATGTAGGCCGGGTGAAAGTGAAGAACCCGCGCACGCGCCGTCAAGTGATGCAAGCGCGCACTTTCATGTGTTGTCACGCAATGCGCGGGACTTAGGCCTACTAGAACAATAAGTTACGTACTTCGATTTCAGTTGGCGCCTACCTCCCTCACTTTAGCCAACTTTGATACGACACAAGTATAGATTGGAAAAGGTAAATATTCTTGACAAAGTTTTTTTTTCTGTCCCTTGGGTGCGATGGCTTTTAGTGACTTATCCCAGCATATCGTAGGACAAACACAGCAACAAGACTCCAAAACAATCAATTTGCCCCGATGTGAAAGAAGAGGATAACAACCCCTATTTCAAAGAGTTAAGTTTTCAACCTTACCAGTAATCGAAAGATCGGTGGCCTTTGGATTAGGCGTGTCGAACTCGTTTAATCATAAGGGCCACAATGAACATTTTAAATATTGAGAGTAGTGGTGCACATAGAAATTAACTTTAGGGTGGGCATACTATGATCAAGGGGCCGGGGAAAGGGTTTCGTGGGGACACAGACCTCTAACTGCCAGCAATCAAGAAAATGTATTAATAATTAAATGGCTATAGAGTCATTTTGACGTTTTTTCATGGTAGATAAAGGAAGCAACTTTGATCATTTAAGTGGCCGACGTATCTACAATTTCTGTACTTTTTAAACCATTGGGGAATTCAAATGTGAGTAGCGGATTAAAAAAATTATATTGGTCTTAAAGCGTAACCATTACATTTGAGACAAATCTTCAGTGCTCTTTATTCTAGTTCTACTTAATATAATTTAAGATTTCAATGAAATTGTATGCGGTCTTGGTAGGGGTAAATAACCCGCTTGACTCTCCTTTCCCCCTTTGAATGCGCTAGTGATCGAAAGGACCACAATAAAAATATATATTGGCAGTCACTTGATTAAAAAGAAGTTTAGCTTGCTATCTTAATAATACAATAAAAAATTAATAAACCCCTTTAAAAACGATAAGACTGATCCCAAATGTGAAAACTTTTATTTTTGCAGCAGTGGTGTGAATGTCGTGCTATAAATTTAAGTCACTTTCATAATAAAATTATTGAAAAGAGTGTGTCCATAAGCAAAGATCTTTCGGGTTTTTGGTTCTATTGAATGTTAACAACTTATGTTATTGACTCCTCTTTTCAGCCTCATTCAGATAAAAGGTTTCACTTCACCTCTACTGATTTGGCACTTCGTTCTAACAAATAGTGTGTTCTATGCCTCTGTACATTTAAAATTTCTTCAAGTATTTTCTAGGCTTACATTTCACCTCACACAGGCATGATCAATATTCTTAAATTAAACTTATTAAAAATTATTAAAAGTTAAAACTTAGATCAATTACTGGATATCATAAAGTAAAGGAGTAATGGGCCAAGGAAACAAATAAGCCTTAAGATTATTCCACACTATTTAATTACTTCATTAAATTTGTCTGGCAGATGAACCTTAAATATTATTCTTTTATTTCACAACATATTTGGACCTAAGGCATTGTTTTGTACCTTACTATATTGTATCTTAGTTTTTGTATTAATATTTTTAACGTGTCAACTTATGTTTTAGATTTTTATTATTATTATTATTATTATTATTATTATTATTATTATTATTAGCACAGCGTCTAACTAACTACCCGTTCGGGTTATACGCACTTACGCTAATGTGTTATGGTAGTGGTGATTGTGAGATGAAATGGAGGACCTACAGTTTAACGTGGAATCCGAACCACGGTGGAGGCCCGGTATTCCCCACATTCACAAGTTGTGATTAATACACGCCTTATAAGAGGTGAAAGAAGTATATTTTAGACTTTTCGTCAACTCGTTTATGGTCTAGTTGATGACGCATTTTAATTGTATATAAATGTTCATATCTTACAATATGTTTTTTCACCAGAAGTATATTTAATTTATACATATTGACTTGTAATCTCACTTACTACATCTACCAATTTATCAACAACTGTTAAATCTATACATTTAATTTTTGTATATATTTCTAGAGCAATTTATCTAAGTGTTAACTTTTAATTATAACCACTCCTTACTTTCAACAATTTTTTAGAATGTTTTCTTAAATGTTATTAAAAATGCTTTTGTAAATCATTCAAAAATCACTTGCCTGTGTGTGTGACATCGCATTAAAGACTGTGATGATGTTACTTACTACTCGAGAAATATAATTAAATCTGCGCATGTGTCACTACGGTCGCCTCTTAAGGTGTGTACAGATATGTTCTGATCACCGTATCGGATCATGAACGCAGTATACGGTGGTATTGGAGGATGAAAACGGTTTTTTGAGAATCGTGAGGTGTACAGTGGTTCAAGTTTATTGCGCGACTTAAAATTTCAATCTATGACTTTTTTTTTTGTGGTACCACCACTCCATTGCACTTGCATCAAACAACACGACTGAACGTTGGACAGATCGGGAAAGGCACGTCCACACTGACTGTATCCGTATCGAGTATAATTTCTTTGATGTATCGGCGAAATACCGACTCCAAGTGGATCGTTATCGTATGGTATCTCCTTGTCTACTTGCTGCGCATATTCAATACGACTATATGATAAGACACCCTGTCCACACTTGGCCGATCACGATACACGGTCATGATACGTAAGATACGATGATACGTAAGATACGGTGATCTGACATATCTGGACCCGCCGTAAGAGTCGACTCGATTCTGCCCTTAAAGGTTCGACTCCAGCTCGATGGCAAGTTCAATGCTCCAACGTGTCGAACCGGCTAGACCATTCAATCTGAACCTCTTACGATCCAGATAGAATCGCTCCATAGATACGAGTAAGTCACACGGTTAGAGAGCCTGACTCAATATCAACTGAATACACAGATTATTTTTTAATCTCAAAGAAAAGACTTGATCCATTCAACCATCAGGTCCAGCTCGGTTCCTCCTCTTTTTAATGACCGGTACTCATCTTCAAATTACATGGATAGGTGTGTGAACGCATCACATACACAGTACTTGCCTATGACAAGGTAATTAATGGATGTGTGTGTGTAAGCAATATGGCAAGTTTTGGCCGTGACTACCGTATGTGGGTTGGAATAGACGGTAGAGTACTTACCTCGTACACGTTGGGATGCCACACCTTGGTGAGGAAACGTATGCTAGGCGGAGAGTACGGGTAGTCTGGAGGAAACTTCATGTGCGCCTGCGCAAACAAAGACACAAATTAGGGTTAGATTGTGTCTTAAGGGACAACACAGTTATATGGCACGATTGTCTAAGAATAAAAACTAAACGGCATTTTTTTTAAATCTGTCTGGTAGTAAAAAAAAGCTATAAGGAAATCGAGCTATAGGATGATAATTATGATAATAATACTGAAAGAAATAATAATAACAACAATATCAGTTTTCATGGACATGACTGCAAATAATTCTTTTTACGGGAATAATAGTGTAGGAAAAACGTTTGCGCTGTAAATTAATCCATTAAACAAAATAACATTGTAAATTAATCGTTTGGAAATGTTTCAAAAATAAAGTTTGCATAAAAAAAAATTATGAGCGAACATTTACATTAGCAATGTTGTGTGTCAATATGTAGTCAGTAGCTGATGCATGCGAACTGTACTAGTGTGTCAACATGTAGCCAGTAGATGATGCATGCGAACTGTACTAGTGTGTCAACATGTAACCAGTAGCTGATGCATGCGAACTGTACTAGTGTGTCAACATGTAGCCAGTAGATGATGCATGCGAACTGTACTAGTGTGTCAACATGTAACCAGTAGCTGATGCATGCGAACTGTATTAGTGTGTCAACATGTAGCCAGTAGCTGATGCATGCGAACTGTACTAGTGTGTCAACATGTAGCAGTAGATGATGCATGCGAACTGTACTAGTGTGTCAACATGTAGCCAGTAGATGATGCATGCGAACTGTACTAGTGTGTCAACATGTAACCAGTAACATGTAGCCAGCAGCTGATACAAGCAGAGTGTACGAGTATGACAACATGTAGACAGCAGCTGATACAAGCAGACTGCACTAGTGAGTCAACATGTATCCAGCAGCTGATGCAAGCAGATTGTACTAGTGTGTCAACATGTATCCAGCATCTGATGCAAGCAGAGTGTACTAGTATGACAACACGTAGCCAGCAGCTGATGCAAGCAGATTGTACTAGTATGACAACATGTATCCAGCAGCTGATACAAGCAGAGTGTACTAGTATGACAACACGTAGCCAGCAGCTGATGCAAGCAGATTGTACTAGTGTGTCAACACGTAGCCAGCAGCTGATGCAAGCTGAGTGTACTAGTATGACAACATGTATCCAGCAGCTGATGCAAGCTGAGTGTACTAGTATGACAACATGTATCCAGCAGCTGATGCAAGCAGAGTGTACTAGTGTGTCAACATGTAGCCAGCAGCTGATGCAAGCAGAGTGTACTAGTATGACAACATGTAGCCAGCAGCTGATGCAAGCAGAGTGTACTAGCATGGCAACATGTAGCCAGCAGCTGATACAAGCAGAGTGTACGAGTATGACAACATGTAGCCAGCAGCTGATGCAAGCTGAGTGTACTAGTATGACAACATGTATCCAGCAGCTGATACAAGCAGAGTGTACGAGTATGACAACATGTAGCCAGCAGCTGATGCAAGCAGAGTGTACTAGTATGACAACATGTAGCCAGCAGCTGATGCAAGCTGAGTGTACTAGTATGACAACATGTAGCCAGCAGCTGATACAAGCAGAGTGTACGAGTATGACAACATGTAGACAGCAGCTGATACAAGCAGACTGCACTAGTGTGTCAACATGTATCCAGCAGCTGATGCAGGCAGAGTATACGAGTATGACAACATGTAGACAACAGCTGATACAAGCAGACTGCACTAGTGTGTCAACATGTATCCAGCAGCTGATACAAGCAGACTGTACTAGTATGACAACATGTAGCCAGCAGCTGACGCAAGCTGAGTGTACTAGTATGACAACATGTAGCCATCAGCTGATACAAGCAGTGTACTAGTATGTCAACATGTAGCCAGCAGCTGATGCAAGCAGAGTGTACTAGTATGACAACATGTAGTCAGCAGCTGATGCAAGCAGAGTGTACTAGTGTGTTAACATGTAGCCAGCAGCTGATGCAAACGGACTGTACTAGACCGCTACCAAGCTGCAGGCAGGGGCACAAGGTCGCGTCTCTCACTAGTCTGGCGATCGATACTGGAGAACTGGGACCGCTTCTCTACAGACGGGGAGATATATTTTGTGAACATGGCTGTACATGTAAATGTGCATTATATTTTATTTGGGGTGTTCATTTATTATCAACTAACAAGATTTACAAACCAACATAACAAACGACAACACATTTACTAGTGAACATCCTGATATTAATATTATCGGAGTACGGCAAAGAACTTCAAGACATAAAATTAGATCAAACTATGTCTCTTTAGGCCTGTATAATAATAATAATAGCGCTGCTAATAATAATAGTAATACTAATTATTATTATTATTAGCACCGCGTCTTACTACCCATTCGGGTTATACGCACTTAAGCTAATGTATAATGGTAGGGTGATTACGAGATAAAATGGAGGACCTACAGTTTAACGTAGGATCCGAACCACGGCGAAGGCCTAGCATTCCACACATTCACAGGTTGTGATTAATACACCTCTTGTCAGAGGTGAAGGAAGGGTTTGGCAATCAAATAAATCTGTGCCAGGACCGAGGATTGAACCACCGGACCCCTAGCATATAAGTTTGACACTTTAGCCCTAGACCACCAGGTCACCTCTAGACCTGTAGTTTGTAGCGTTAGCTAAAGTTCAATTTTCAATTAAATACCTAATCTGACAGCTAGAAAAGCTACTAGATCTACATTCACATATCCATGTGTCAAGTCATGTGATATGCAGGAGCACTTTTTGATAGATATTATCAATACTAATCAAATAACATTTATAATATAGTAACATATTATCAATGTTGACAGAAAACCAATATATTTGTATTTTCTAAAAGCCCTTACTATGAAAATTGGACTAAACTAAGCAACAGGGACAGTCCGAAGAAATATTGAAAAACACTTTTGCTACCCACTAAAAAAATGTGTGGAACATAAAACAAAACCGCATTGGTGTTAACATAGGCTAAGTGTCAGTTTGGTAATTTACTAGACGGGGAGGTCTAGGTTCGAATCTTAGGATTTGGTTTTCACATGTGAGCTATCATTGTGGTTTTTCAAATCTCATAAGCACAACAGTGCGGGTGTATTTCCTCTAAACTACTTTCCCCATCTCTAACTTGTAAAGTAATCCTATGACCACGGTGTTAAAAGATTTAATCAAAATAAATGTACGAAGCAACGCACACACTTTCTCACTCCTCGGTCCAAATTATACATACAGTTCGTAATGTATGTGAAATGAAATAAAAAGACATTGCTATAATAATGGGAAAAAAGAACATTGCATTTCACCAAAGAGCATAGTATATTATATTAAATAATGTACAAGGTTACAAAAACACCTAATACGGTGGCCGCGTAGTCTAGGGCGCTACTCTCTCAGTAGACTAGACTGCCGATGACGGCGAGATCGAGGTCCGAACCTCGGTTGAGTATACTGAGGGTGGTTCTTCCAAAATGGTTTCCAAGGCCTCCAAGAAAATACAGGTATATTTCCTCTAAATATACCCTTTCTAATCCCTAAAGCAATTCGCATAATTAGTACATCAGCGTATAGTCCGAACGGGTAGTAAGACGCGGTGTTAAAAAAAGAAGAAGATAATGAATGGTTATTCTTAATTCAGTTTTTGTACATTTTAAATGGGGCATTTTATTTGGGCGCGCTTGAATTGCGGAATAAGGTATACCTTTCAGCAGACATTCAATTAGGGCCCACTCAAATTGCGGTATAAGGTATACCTTTCCGCAGACATTCAATTAGGGCCCACTCAAATTGCGGAATAAGGTATACCTTTCAGCAGACATTCAATTAGGGCCCACTCGAATTGCGAAGTAAAGTATACCTGTCAATCGGTCCACACGAATTGCGGAACCACCTGTACTCCCATTCAACTCCTAGCCACTAACCTAACCTAAATGTTTGAACAAAGTCATTCTGAATTTAATTTTTACTCCGCAGTTCGTGTAAGGGTATTGCCGAGCTTGGATGAGTTGTTCCACAATTCGTGTGCACAGTTTTATTTATCTATCGGTGCTAAAATGTTCCAGCCCTTGGATAAATAAAATGAAGGACATTAGATGGAATACACCTACCACTCACCCACATTCTACCTTACTAATGACCGATACATCGGTTCCAGGATAGACAATCAGTAAAGGATAAAAACCACCTAATAAGTGAAATATTGTTGGTACTTAAAACAAATACTTAGCGGGTATAAACTATAGAACATTCCCTCCGTTTATAAGTAGGCCTACAGTTTTGATTAAATATCCCTTTCGCTGAATATGTACTTCCCGAACCGGTGGGCGCGCGGTTTAATTGCCGAGCCCATTGAGTCTGGTTTGCCAATTCTAGGGAACTTCGGGGTTCAAATCAAGATTGGGTGTAATTAAGGTGTTTGTTTCCTAACTTTCTTCCCATTTTCCTTCCACGCAAATAGGGGTACATTTCCTCTAAGGTCTACCTTCCTCATTCGCATAGTTAATGTATATGTGAATATCCGAACGGGTGGTGCGAGACGTGGTGAAAGAATAATCATTTATGATATTTCTATAAATAATAACTTGCTTCAGTAAAGTTGGGTTAAGATGAGCCAGGTATATATATAATTAAAAAATGACATTCATCCCCTAATCTTCGTCTCCCATAAATACTTAGTTGTATAGCTTTGCTTTCTTCCATTACAAGGGAGGTTAGATAAAAGTTAGATTAAACTTTATTATATTTTGGTTCAAAATAGACACATTTTTTAATTTTCATAGCAGTATTTAACAGTCTGGCACGTATTCAGAGGGAGGAAGGGGGGGACTTGTGGGGCTGAAGGAACACCTTCCATCAAAATCCAAATGAAAATTAAAAAGATTATAAAAAATGAACAATTATAAAATTATCTTGTAATAATATCTTCTCTTGTAGTAATAAATTCCTAGTTAAAAAATACAGTAGTCATTAATTTCAGTTTCAATTTCCTAACCGGACTAAACATTGTGAATAATGAGATTTAATATACTCATGAAATCCTTCACACGCGGAGATAAAAATGTCAAAATTTCGTATTAAAAAAATTAAAGTTTACGCATGCTTGCATTAATTTTTAATTAATATACTTTGTATGACTTTGAATAGAACATTTATTAGTTTTTATACAAATGCAAGTAAAACTAGTATATCTTTTATTAATTCATATAAAATTATATCAATTATTAGTGAATGCAATAATGGGTCTACTTTACAATATATTTTTGTACGAAATTTTGATATAGTTTTCTCTCCGTCCTGGTTAAGATTCGTCCCCGCCCCCCCCCCATTTAGTCTTGAGATAACCATCATCGTCCATCGTCAAGCAATATTTTAGAATAAGACACCCCTTCTCCCCCCCCCGCCCCCCCGAAATAAAATCCTGGATACGTGCCTGATTGAATTAATTTGAACGCAAATCAAGTCACCCATACGTGACACTTCCATTCTCCTGCACAGCTGAGCGTGTTCAGACAGATTCGAGCATATTGTACCTGCACCCTCACACATTGAACGTTCCTAATTTTTATAGAAACACAATATGTTCTCACTGTTTCAAAGGCTCCTGCACAATACTACCCTCCCGAGGCATTATTACGTAAACAAAAACATTACCAGTTTCGGACATGACAGGTAGGTGCATATAATTATTCTCAAGTCATCTTGAAGAGCATCCCACAATCGTAAAACCGGTTTCCGTGAAGATAGAAACTAAACGTCGAGCAAGTCAAGAAATTGTTGGATTCTTAAAAGAGTTAACTAAAAGTATGGGCACACTTCCTCTATTTATTTACTTCTTGTCCATTTGAAACTAGTTTAAATATGTGGATAGCCAGAACGGGTAGGGATTCGAGGTACACGGAATTAAGTTAAAGCTCGTTAAAAGGTACTAATTACGCTAATGGCATTTTATTAATATCACAATTTGATGACATAATAATTTTAAACACACATTCTGAAATGGTGTCCTCCTATTAAGGAGTAAAGAGGTTTCAACCTTAAACAATGGGCGATTGAGTAGTAAGATCTACATTATATATTAGTTTCTTCCGCCTATAGCGTAATCTAATTCTCGCGCATGCGCGTAAACCTTGACTCAACTATGTCTACAGAGTCATGTTAGAAGGGTGAAAAGAGGAGATGTAAATCACATGCTGACCTTGAGAAATAAGATTAGACTGTGTCAAAAGAGATTTGTGATGTGTATTAACTAGAAGAAAAATATTTTGACCAAAGTACATAAAAGTTGCGTATTTGTTTAAGTGAATTTGTGAAAATTCCAAAAATTTGAAAGAACTCTGATTTTTCCCCTGACCAAGCTACCAAGCAAATCTCCTAACCTTTCCCCGTTTTCCAGGTCGCTGGATACACTTAAATTAGTTATGTACTTATGAATGTTCGAGAAAATGAGAATCAAAACAAAATCATTATAATTAGTACAACGCCCCAAAACTGGAACTTGTTTATTTTGAGGTATTTTATACATGATTACGTAAATTGACGAAAACCAGGGATAGTATCACCTCTGATAAGCTAATATTATATTTAATTTGCAATTTGATTAAATTGAGCGTTAAAATAATTATTGTATATTAATTGTTGTTTAGTAACGTAAACAAATTGTATTTTGTGTGTGTCAAATCTATTGGCTATATCTTTGCTACAGTAGTTCAATGATGTTATTAATGTTGATGTCAAATGTACCACAGGTAAAAATATTAGCAGCTGTAACCACTATTTCAGTGAAGTCAGAACCACTCAGACCTTGAATGTTTTCGCTCCCCGTCCACCGGTGATTTATTGCAAATTCAAACCAATCGGTTATCGTCTGATACACAACGCTATTAAACACGGACCCAGGGCTTTGGATATATTTATAAATTAATTATTAATAAGTCAGGTCTACGTGAATACGACGATGAAAAGGTTTCAATGAATGGTTGCGTGGGCTATGCGTTCGTGGGACTTGCATCCGACCGTAATACTACAGTGGGATTTGCAACAGCGGCCAATTTTTAGTAAGATGGAGCATTCGCCATGATGATAGGACACCCAACCATCTTTTAACATATTTGGGTGAAAGAAGGGATAAGGCACTACATATTTTGAATATTAGTTGAATGTCCTTGATCTCGTACTCTCGCGCGAGGTCAAGCTCTTGGATTTTCCGCCATAAACTCTTATAATGTGAAATTCTAGGGCTGAGGTTAGGTTGGGATAGGGGAAAAGAAAGCATCAAAACGAGGCCTTTCGAATGTTAGTGCATTGCCACGATCAAATTTTAAGTTCCCGATCAAAATAACGTTCCAAAATATGATACGTATTGAAACGTGATTAGTTTTACAAATTTGAATGTAGTGGGCGCAAATCCCGCAACACCATTTTTGGCAGCCGGAAATCCCACCGATCTCAAGTCCCACATAGCCCTATGAATGTGGTCCTACAAAGTGCATAGGTTTAATTAACACGATTAGTTAATATTTGGAAGCAATTAATTTACCCACTAATATAGCCGACTGGCTACAAAACATTTTTAAAATATTCCAGGCTAGACCTTTCTACGGTTTTCCTTGAGGGTTTGGAATTTTATCGTTTATTGCATTGATAACATATTTTCGAAAAATCCTTAGCTACCAAGCATCAACATTCTTATAAGTTCATGTTGTTTTTCTTGTATGTAATGTTTTATTTATTATGTCCCAGGGTGAAATATGTTTTAAGACAAGCATGTACAGCCTCTCATGTTAGAATAACATGTATGGGCAATGCATTCTGTTAACTTAAAGAAACAAAATCTATCAATTTTGTTATGTTTGGGTGCAGAATGAGTCAAGTATTCAAATTCCCCTATTTATCCTTATTTTTGATCAAGTTCCCTGACATTTCCCTGAATTTTCCACGTTTTCCCTGTCTGTAGCCACCATGACCTTACTTATAAACTATATTAATTCTATATACACCACGGCCAGTCCCCAAGTCAATAATCTATCACTTTCAAAGGAAGAAAATCAAATTTGACTAATTATACCTTGTTCAGCCTTGTAGGGAACCGAACCCAGGTTTTACGAGCTAAAGCTTGAAGGTGAATATTAAAATATAAATTAGTATTGGGTTGATTTAAAATTGCATCTGTAGGGAGAGTAAAAAAAACTATCAATTTTTTTTTCTTATGTGGACCCCCTATAAGGGGGTTCCAAAAAATCATTCTTTCTACGCCCTTGGCAATATTTGATCAATGTCGGTAGCAAAAAAGTATGTCTTTTTTAAAAGGCCCTTGCTATGAAAAGTGGACTGCATTAAGACGCCATGCACGAAAAAGAATAATTGTACTACAGTGTTGTTAAACAGGGACGTAAGTAGTTAAGTGTTGTGAAGCGCTTTTGTCGGCGTAGTCACGAACATCACCCAGCTAGTCTAGTTGAAACGTCGTATTTAGGATGACGGAGACCTTCATGAAAAGAGCCGAGACGAAACCTTGGCCGGTTGCCTTTCACGGGCCTGCTGTACAGCTGAACCAAGAGTTGAGAATCACGTGGCAAGACGGTCTCAAATAGAATCCCGGCTACCTGACAAAGGGCTAGTCAGTCATACATACATACAAGTTTTCCACATATTGCGATGTGACGGAGAGCTGCCCAGACCGTTTAATGCACGGTTAGTATAAGATAGAGAAAACACGTTTCTCGAGGGCAAGTGCGGCTTCTTTGACTTATTTCACCTTGTACACCGAACCGTGTTGCCAACTGTACAATCTGGATACTACTTTTGATATAATTTCCCCACGTGTACAGTGCAATTTTAGGATAGTTTCTAAAAATAATATCCTGTGGATCTGCTATCTAGTAACAAATTTTACATTACTTATTATGTTTTCATGAAAATCGCAGGGCTTATCAATATAATGCCAGAAAGTAGTATCCTACTGGTCGAAATACAATCCATTTCAGGTCCATGTCGTATCGCTAGAGACTATAGACTTGGTAACACTGACACTAGCAGCCAAACTTTCAAATAATTTAGATTTTTAAGAAAGCTAATAAAATTTGAAAGATATTTTAGCACCACGCCTTACCTCCCGTTCGGGTTATACCATAATGTTACACCAATGGTTAGGTATGAATAAAATTGAATTTGGAAGAAGTGTACCCGAACTTGCATGGAGGGTGAATGAAAACCATTTTAGAAAAAAACACCCACACTACAGTGGACAGGGATTCGATCCCCAAACTCCCCGTAGTCGACAGGCCTATCTATTTCAAGAGCTACGCCTTAGACCAAGCGGCCACCAAAGCGGGTCCCAAGTAATTAATATTATTTATTTATCAAGAGCGATATTTTAGAAGGCCTTACTCAGGGCACGGCCATACTTGCAACCTTGCGACAGAAACGCCGCGACCAGGGCGCCAGAGCGTCAAACAATGTTAAGTATACGTGAGTCCTTGTCTCTAGGTTGTTAGTCTAGTATGGCCACCCTCATTTATAGCAGGACATTGCATGCTGGTGTTCTGTGGTCCGGCAACCAGGCCGTTGTCTAGCCATTCGAGATATTCGAATATTTACTATTTACATTATTGGTAAAGACGAGGAAGGTACAATTAAGAGGAAATGTAGTCGCATTTTCATGGAGGGAGGCTAACAAACACTTGAGAAAAGCCACCCTCAATGCAATCAGCAGGGATTTAAACTCCGGCCTCCTTGTCCCCAGAAAACCAACCTAGACGAGCTAGACGTTCGTCTGCGTGCGCACCAACGCGGGTCTCAATTAATTAATTTGTATATACGAGTGTGTGTGTATATATATATATATATATAACCCACTTCAGTGGCTGTAAGGTCTAAAGCGCTACTCTCTCAGTAGGCTAGACTGCAGATGACGGGGAGATCGAGATTCGAATCTTAGTCGGGTGTATTGAGATTTTTTTAAATCAAAAATGGTTTTCCACTCTTCCTCCAAGTAAACGCGGCTACACTTCCTTTAATCATAGACTTTTTAATCCCTAAAACTATTAGCGTAATTAGTACATAAGGGTATAAACCGAACGGGTAGTCTGACTAGACGAACGATCAGGCCTCCAGGAGAACCCACAAGAAGGTTTCCCTTGTATCTGGCTGGTTTATCATTCCCCCAGAAGAGGTGTTTGTCCTCCCCAATCTGCTTCCAGTGTAGTCACAGTTTAATTATCATGGGAAGGGCCTTATATGACAGCTATAAAAGTTACTAGATCTAATTTTATATACTTATACGTCCAGGAATGCTATCTGCAACTGTCACTTTTGATAGCTATTATCAATATCAATACTTTTAAAATAACACTAAAGAAATAGTAATATGTTACAGCAATCTGTTTATGACCCTCCCCACAACAGACCAATGGGAAGGCTTGAAAATAATGGGGGCAACTTTTTTCTTATGTACTTAGTACAGCGGGTCAGCAAGTACAGTGATCTCACAACACACGAGATATTCAAACTTGTTCTCCGCGCATGCGGACATACAAAAAAAAAGTTGCCTCCATTATTTTTAAGCCTTCCCATTGGTCTGTTGTGGGGGATCATAAACAGATTATTTGCTATCAATGTCAATAGCAAAATAAAAATTATTTAATAGGCATTCATTCTCTCTCTTTCTTTATATATATATATATCTGGTAGCAAGAATTAAAATGAGTGTAGAATAAAAAAATAAAACCCATAATACAAAGTGATTTTCTCGACTGTTTTGACCTCGCTGATTCTCAGTGAATCACTTGGCATAACCGACATGTTGAAGCTGTTCTTGACACCAACCAAACCTTCGCACGGCCAACCTTCTCCCCCTCCTCGACAAGGAAACGTTATCAAACCTGACACAGTACCGTTTCACCTTCCAACAAAAGAGCTCCTCCGTAAGCAGAAGTAGCGGAGCAAGGCTGTAAAGTTCATCAGCCGAAAAATTAAAAAAGAAGTGGTACACTCTGGCCAGATTACAGGATTCCAAATTTGATTTAAACCCTATGCCAAAATAATAATTTATTAGAGAAATTTATGAATCTAAAAACTGAATGAACCACCTGACGAAACGAATATAGATTATTTTGTGCCACGGATGTTCTGGCTTCTCTTCTATCCAGTAATTAATTTTTAAATGTTGTGGGTTTTCGTGGGGGTAACATATACTTTGGAAAATTAAAGAGGGGAGCATTCATTCCTGGAGTCAAACTCAGCCTCTCGAAAACAGAGGAGCTGCTTGGATAAATAAGAATCAAGTCCGGTTTAGAAAACTGAGATTAATGGCTTCGTTGTACTGACCACATGATACGCACTTCTTGCAAATATTGGCACTATCATCGCTTATGGTGGCGGCCGTTCAGGCGGTATAGCTCGCTTACGGGCTCATGCCATATATATATAATTTTTAGTTGCATTGGTTCTTACTTACGCTTACTCTATGCCCTATGGCATTATTAGTGGCGTGTCGTGGAGTGACAGGGTAAGCAGAGCTAGTTAAAAATGTAGAATGTAATATGTGCTCACCCACTCAATCCCATTTCAACCAATCTCACATGGGAATGTTATGTTCGTCGATACTCGACCAATGAGTGTCTTACTGGGTTATGAGAGCAATTCACAGGTACAGTTTCAACTAACTCTGCTTAGCCTGAAAACATTCCACGACACGCCAATGGGCACTAGCAAGTTCGTTGCCGCACTTACAAACGTACGCCACCTATCCATGTAGATCTAGTACACAATAAGAGAAAGTTTGTGCGATTCTGTCGTACCATTTATCCTATAATATTATAGATTGACAACAGAACATTTTAAGATATTTGAGAACTAGCAGTGATCTTTCATATTTCCCTTGAGAAATGAAGTTTTGTTCTTTCACCTCTTATTTGTATGACAAAGGGCGAAAGGGAGTATACGCTTAGACAGAAGAGAGTAGTTTCGAAAAGTGAAACGGACCATATTTTAAGTCATGTGGCTCGGCAGCGATTTATACTTTATCGGTTACCTAGGCGGCCGCCTTAAGCTCGCGTTTCCTACACTCCCACCATAATGTTCAAAATTCAGAGTGAAGATCCCGTAGAGCAGCGATACTCAACCGGGGGACCGCGAAACTTTTTTGAGGGGCCTCTAAAATCATTTAAAATGTGATATGCTTATTACTGAAGTCCATTATCTTAAATTTTACGTTTTGAAAGAAATAATTCGATGATCGTAAGCATGTAAGTACAGTATAATCTCGATTTTACGGGGTAATGGAGAGGAGGGGGGGCACGGATAATAGAAATCACGGATGGTACAAATAATCCACATCTGTTTACCATCGCCATTAAAAATTTGCTGCCCTAAGCTTCCACTTATTTATGTGAAAATGGATTTCCCACAGAGGTAAATATTAAAACGAAGCAACGAAATCGAACTCAAATCGACTCCTGCAAGCGAAAAGCATTAGGTAATACAATCGAAACAAGAATAGGCATTAGTAAAAAGTGTTCAGCAGCAGAGTTCCCATTGAATACATTTAGGTGGGTTGATTTTTTGTATTTGTTACTATAACTATAACTATAGTTTTAGAATATATCTTAATGATTAATATGTTGGTAAAAACTAGGGGGCCATGAAAATATTTTAGGATATTTAGGAGGCTGCGAGTAATAAAAGGTTAAGAACCACTGCCGTAAAGCACCTAGTCAACTTTAGCAAGTAAGCTCTGTTCCAGAATAAAATCGACACCTTCCTCTTTATAGATATGTGGGCTTTATCATTAATAACTATATACTACGTTAATTCGCTACGTTGACATTTAGGTCACGTGCCGAACAATGCGGGCCTGATATAATTGGGTCAGAAAAAGCTAGCTGTCTTTAAAAAAGAAACATTTTGGGTATTTAACTTGGACTTTTTAAACCAACTGCATGTATCAGAACATGACTTGCAAACTAACTTAACTCTAGAACAGTTACAGCACACAGATCTCTATAGGCTATTAATTTTTCACTGTGAAAAGGGAAACCTCAATTCCTCGAATGGAAAATTTTCAGCCATTTGGGAATCGATCCCGGTAAGCTTAGTTTGGAAGACAAACGCGCTTCCAGCTAAGATAAAATGTCGGACTTAAATAGCCTTAATTTAAAAAAAAACCACTTAATTCCAAAAGTGAAAAATTGATGACAAAGCTTTAAAAATGTGATAAGTTGTAAGGTTTTATTAGTTGGAAAATGCCTACACGTGAGTTGAACATAAGTGTATTACAATGTGAGTCCAAGCGCCAAGATTGTTATGCGCAGATAAACGAGCCTGTCGCTATTCTGGTATCAGCAAAGTGCGATGATTCCTGATTCACCATCAGCCCAAAGCGTGTAATGTCGTTGACTCCACAACTGCGAACACTGCGGCCCGCGTAAATAACTTATGTACATGTATACCTCGCCGTTGTGTGTCACGTCATCATGGTAGAATGGTTAGAGGAGTCAACTACACGTTCAATCCCAGGTGCACGTGATTGAAAGAAAGTTTTATTTACGTGTCTGTGTGAAGTGTTCTATTTTTGTTTAATGATTACGTTTAACACAATGTTTTTTGTAGGCTCGTTATACGCATATATTATGCACCCATTAAGCTGTGTTACGGATAAAGAAAGTTTAATTTTAAAGAAAGTATACCCGCATTTCCGTGGAGGGTAAGTTAAAAACCATTTAGTATAAAAAAACACCCTCATTACACCTGACCGGGATTCGAACCCCGATCTCCCAGTCATCGACAATATAGTCTATTGCGAAAATTAAGCAGCAGGCACGGCCGGAATACTGAAGTTTGGCAGCACTGCGATGAGGCCGTAAACAACGTAGCCACTTTAGTTCAGCTTGTTTTAACGTGCGGGATGTTTGTTTCGCGTGTAATTTACTTTATTTGAAATTTTGTGTGATTCACGTTTCCAACGTATTATGTTTTAGGACATGGAGCAAAACATACAACGGATGACAATTTTGTGGGCGTGATTAGTGATACTCAACTAACAGGTGACATGAATCCAGAATCCTCGGTTTTGTATATTTGTGGTTATGCTTCCTACAAATTGTCTATAATTTTAGAATGCAGATGGGCACGATACGGCGGCCGCATGGTCTGAGGCGCTACTCTCACAGTAGACTAGACTTCCAATGATGGATAAATCGAGGTTCAAATCACAGTCGAGTGTATTGAGGGAGGTTTTCAAACATTGTTTTCCACTCTCCCTCCACGCAAATGCGGGTACACTTTCTATAGATATAATCTTCCTAATCCCTAAAACCATCAGCGTAATCAGTAAATAAACGTATAATCCGAGTGGGTTGTGAAACGCAATGCTAAAAAAATATTTTCCAGTATTTGGTCTATTAATACATTTGTAAGAATCCAGATTTAGATAAATTTACGAACAGCTGTTTCTGCGGTAATTCCTTGCGTGAATTATTTTCTTTGGTTTCGTCATCGCTTGGAAATATATTTCTTATCTACTACAAGTGTATTAATGATAAACTTTAACTTAAAGTGAAGATTCTTGTTCAGAAAAGCAGAAAAGTTGAGTACTTTACAAAAGTAATGCTTCAAAATTATATATCCCAAGGCCGGTAAGTGTTCAAAGCAATTACATAATATATAATAAAGAGCTACACATGAGCATGGGAAGTGAACCCGTGACCTTTGGATTATTACAGCAATGAAAGCCCTTTCTAGGCTTCGAAGCCAGTGCCCTTTTGTAATTTTCATAATATTATTCTAATCATGTTTATGAACGGTACATAATCCTTAAACATCAAATTTATTTTAAAACTATTATTTACATTATTTGTTGTATTTTGCAACCATTACATTATTTTTGTTTAATGATATACGTAAAAAAATGTTTATATTAAATTGTGAGTAGCGTTCAAAGTGATTCAGTTTTTAAATGAAGGAAACTGTAAATATTCACACAATTCTCTGTAAGAACCAACAGAGCGCTAGGCCTCATGACGTTACTTCAAGCGGAGGTGCCACATTTAACACCCTGGCCTGTAACTAAAGACGGCCATACGGCCACCGTAGCGGGTTACAACACCTACAGTAGCCCCATGGCTTCTTTGGTGCTGACTGACATCTTTGAAACGTTACCAGACCAAATTATGTATACCTACGCCGGACCAAATGATCTGTAAAAACATGTGTTTAGGAGCTGTCACTTCTGACGGTCAAAATTTGGGTATATACCTAAATGTTGACTGTCAGAAGTCAGCTGTGAGCTGTCAGTCAGCACCAAAGAAGTCATGGGGCTACTGTATTAGAGGTAGTACATGGACCACGTAACGCTTTATCTTCTTTTTTTATATACAGTAGCCCCGTGGCTTCTTTGGTGCTGACTGACAGCTCACAGCTGACTTCATACAGCTTTAAAAAGTTACCAGATCAAATTACATATCCCAACGCCGAACCATATGATCTGTAAGAACATGTGTTTAGCAGCTGTCTACTTCTGACGGTCAAAAATTAGGTATATACCTAAATGTTGACTGTCAGAAGTCAGCTGTGAGCTGTCAGTCAGCACCAAAGAAGCCGCGGGGCTACTGTATACGCTCTTCTCTCCTCTCCCCCTGCGAAAACAAGTAACGGTCCGTTTCGGTGGCCGAATGGTCTTAACGCGCTACTCTCGAAATAAAATAGATTGCCGATTACGGGGAGATCAAGGTTCGAATCTCGGTCGGGTGTTCTAAGGGTAATTTTACAAAATGGCGTTCCACTTTCCCTCTAAGCAAATGAGGGTACACTTCTTATAAATATAGCCTTCCTAATCCCTAAAACTATTAGCGTTATTAGATCAAAAGCGTATAAACCGAACAAGGTAGTAAGACGCGATGTTAAAAAAAACCGCCAAGGAGACATTTTAGAACACTCCCCTCTAAAATGTGCTATGCAGCTTTTCTCATCAAGAGTAAATTACGTTATTTCATAGGAAAGATTTTGTGACACTAAAAGATACCCAGATTTAATACTTCTCAGAATCGGAAGTTATCTATATGTATATTTACTATTATTTTTCCAACATTAAAAAGTATAAAATCTGTGTTATGAGTTTTTGAATCAGCGTGTTTATTTAGCCAATTCACTTTTTTCTTTTATTCAAGGGCCTAATATTTAAAACTTGAAAGTTTCATGTCCCAAATTCACTAGTAATATTCCAGTAGGTTTTTTAAGATATTTTGTGAAATTCCGTTTTCCCACTTTTTTTTTTCAGACACGGCGAATTGCTTGTATTGTCCCAGTTATCTCTGATTCTATTTGTTGTGTATAGTGTTCAGGGTTGCCAACTGCCTGAAAAACATATTTTTCATGCCTAAAAAAATCGGGATAGTTACATTTAAAAAAAATATACGGGAATATTTATGAATTTGAGACAGTTAACTTATAAGCATTAAATAGTAGACCTGAGCATGTATAAAAAAAAGAACTGAAAAATTAAGCCACGCTGATTCGAACATACGTCATATCTCCCGTCCTTTATTCCAGCCAATAACATTGTATTATGCAATAACTGCATACATTCATCCATAAAATTTATCTCTCAAAGTCAAATCTTCATGTTCTAAACATCAATTACATGACCTTGCACTAGTCAATTTTATGATAAACTAGCTGGTTTACCTGTTTTTCTACGAGGTAGCTACATTTTTTTTTTTAGTTTATAACATTAATCACAGGGAAAGTAGCCAACTCCTCATTTATGTTTAAAAATTAATCCTTTATTGGTTTAAATTGTGTTAGAGAACGCTTAAAGTTGAATGACCTAAAACAATGTCAAAATAGAAATATGATCTAAACATGTTTTAAAAACATAAATTTCATTTGAAGATTAAGTTATAACTTTTACATAAACAATATTTGAACTATTGCCTGTTGGTGCTGATAAAAAAAAAGACAGAATAACTAATTGATTGTTAGAGTTAAAACAAATGAAAGTTACATATTACTTACTGTCATATTATATTTTGTTTTTTTATAACTTTTCTAGAGAACATTCTTTTAAGGTCAATGGCCAAATTTTAAATTTCTGAAATGTTTAAAAGTGCTCAAATAATTCGGGTATAATTATCAAGATAGTCATGATAATTCCCAACCCAAATATGTGTACCAATACATTTCAAAAGCAATCTTTGAAAATAAACATTAATCAGCCTATTAACAGAGTGCATAGACAAACGCAATTATACTGCGTTTTAAACTACTTTAAGATTGAGGTCAGCACAACCTAAGTGGGGAGTGGAGGTTTGTCGCATGCTTGACCAATCCGTGAAGGGTAGATGTAATAGCAATGGTTGCACGTTGCCAGATTTATTACAGTCAATAAGTATGCTTGCATAGTAATGGCACAAGGTCCCGCTATGTTATAGCTATGCTCCCCAGCCTACCCACCACGCGATTAAATAGCAGTCTTTTTTTTAAACTTAATATTTGGCTAAGAGCGATCATAAGATATGTAAAAAAAATATATATCAATTCACACTTTAACAACGAGCATAAATAAATAAAATAATAGGCCGTTAAAGAGACAAATTGGTCTCTGTAATAATTATCTGTCCAGTTTTAATGTTCTTCTAAAAAAAATTTTTTTAAAATAGTTTGTGAAATTCTTAGCCCCCTATTTTTAGGATCCAATTTTCAAATTTAAAATTGTCATTATTTTATAATTATTTGTAATGCTTTTTGCTACTCACTTCCTCCCTAACACCATTCCACCAATCCTTGTAGTTAAATTGAAAATGTTCAGATTGTTATCATTATTTGTTTGTCTCTATATATGTATGTAAATGTCCCATTTTCTACTATATATGGAAAGGGTTTTATTCTAGTAGTTTATGAATATCTTTTTTTACTGCCGATGACGGGGACATCGGAGTTTGAATCTTATTTGAATGTGTTGAGGGTTTTTTTCCTTAATAGTTTTCCACTCTCCTTCCAAGTAAATACGGGTACACTTCCTCTATAGTCTAGTCTTACGAATTAGAGTTATTAGTATTTAGACGCCAGTCTCGCAATATACTACAGTTGCTGTAACTAAGAGGTAGAGAGAGAGCGATATTTTAATCCCGGTTAAGGTGTAATAAGGTGGTTTTTCAAAAGTGATTTTATCAATGTGGTATTTTCATCCCCTTCGTACTCAAGTACTTTCTCTAAACTATCTTCATCTTTACCCATTTAATTAAGATGTTAATAATAATTGTTTTAAAAACGCAATAATTGTATTGAACTATTATTTCATTTATCTTTGTCAGTACTTCATGAAAACTATAGGTGGGCCTAGCTGTGTACCGTGCAGGAAAATGACTGAGATACCTAAACATAACCGTGACAGGACACCCCCTATCCCCCCTCAGCCCGTCACAGAGCAGCGCTCAACCAGTAATAGGGCAGCCCACGGTGAGCAACCAAGTTGCCCCGGTGAGTCACTGCACACTCATCCTTTTAACCACAGAAGTCACTAGCTCTTAATTATTGGGATGGAACAGAAGAACTAACCCATTTTCATTTCAAATTAATAAACCAATTCTTTTGGTAATAAATTAATAACACAGATAATAGAACAGAATCCATTTTTAAAAAGTTACCTTAATCATAGTATATTCCATTCACGGTAGGAATTACTCTCTGGAAGGTCTTTTTTCCTACCAATAGCCTACTATTTAATAGATTTCTGGTAGGGAAAAAGGCCTTTCAGAAGTCAATTCCTACCGTGAATGGAATATATATTATATGGATTGCTCCAAACGCGGTTTTTCAAATAAACAACCTTTTTTTTTCTTTTAACGGTGCCATCACTTGGGGGCATTATTGTGAAGTTCTTAAACAATCAACCTATATCTAATTCGCGCACTGCTGATAGTATTCCTGTACTTAATGAACGTGATTCTAGAAACCGACTCGACCAGAACTCACGACGCTTTCGTTTCTTTTAACGTCGTAAAATGACGATAGCTGCAGCGACCCCCGCAGCAAGTACTTCCCGCAACGAAATCTCTAACGCAGGGAAAGAGATGCAAAAGTGTAAACAGGTCGGGTTGTATAAGGCAAGATGCAAGCGGCAAGACGCACCGAAATAGGCATGCCTCTTTGCATATAATGTTGCATGAAAGGAGGCATAAGTGTAAACGCACCTTAAGAGTGTCCCGTTTGGAGTGTTGGAAAGGGGGGGGG